>JAODUP010000839.1:2500-52500 GCA_025642065.1 Paralvinella palmiformis
TATTTACTTTAACACAAAGAAGTGTGTTTCCCGCCTGATGTGTTTTGTTTGTGTTTGTATAAACATTTGGATTACGAGGGAATTACCAACAAATCGGCTATTCACATACGGTAAGCGAAAATGCGTCTGATTTAAAGTTGACAGAATTATAAAACAGGCCGTAAAATCTCAGTATGCATTACATATGCATGACGTAAATCAAATAAAGGCATACCAATAAGATGACAATGTAAAGAAAATAGAGATACATAAACGACTACATCGAATATTTGAGATACCTTTTATCTTAGGCAAGGATTGTCCAGATTCCTGAAAGGTCATGAATATGTAAATCAATGTAGCGTCTAGTCGAATATTGATCAAAAGAAAGGTCCTATTCAGTTTCATGGCGAATATCATGTGCTAAACGTTAATATATATATATATATATATATATATATATATATATATATATATATATATATATATATATACATTTGGCAATCAACCTAATAAAATGCAGCACGTCTCCATACTCTATCAACTCAATAACGAACAAAGAGTCATAAGCCTTCCAGGGGATATAGGGGCAACTGGTTCCGAGTTTGTAATTTTTAGTTACGTGATATACATTTTCTGAATTAAATAAAGATGTGAATAACAGCAGCAATACAAATATACTTTTTCTCACGAGCAACGCAAGCTACCTTCAAATAAGTCACAGATCACGTGATCACCCCCATCCCAGGAGCGTCGTGTGTTGTGGCCCCGTAAATGATTTCGGGTTCTGGGAGTACTGTTTGATGACCCGGAATCGAGGTGGACATTGTTCAAAGTGTTCAGGATCCGGCTAAGTGCGAGTAGTGGTGAGGCCTTCCAACTCACGGATGACACCCTAGGTCGTTATGTGTCAGTTCTCTTATATTGTGTGGGGCTTTCGTTACCTGGGCACATACACAGACGCGCGCGCACACACACACACAAAATACACACACGAACACACACACACGAATACATACACACACACACATGTACACTCAGACGAATATCTGTAAACATAGAAACAATCTCAAGTACATATAGGCTACCCCCCACATACATATAGACTACCCCCACATACATATATTTATGTAAATATACAAACATAGGCATTTCTAAGCAAATACATGTACATAGTCTATATATATATATATATATATATATATATATATATATTTATATATATATATATATAGACAGATAGCAAGCAGACATATCGGCAACCAAATATGGGGGCATTCTTTCTTTGGTTAAATAAATGATATTCGGATGTACGAGGGGTAATATTCCTGTCATTGACAGCTCGAATATGAGTCACATTTCGGATATTGACTTCCAACACTCTGAGTATATAAAGCCGTCAGGTCTTACAATGTGAGTGCCAATCAAACAACCCGCACACCATTATACTGACCTACCTTGATCGGATCCTATTTTCGATCTGTACCCGATACCATACAGAATGCTTCAAACTCTGGCAGCCCCTCCCCCTTCTGTTTTCACCCAATAATACTCCATAATCTGATAACATGTCCTATTCCTTGATAGTAATACAAATACCCTTGATAACAGTAAAACTACTTATTAGTTCCAGTCCACAATAACATCTGTGTCATTCGCCGATAACATTCCAGGTAAAAATATGTATTTGTATTTTTTTGAATATTATCGGCAATCTATATGCAATCGATCCATGTCTGACATTATAGACATAAATTATAACTTTGTGACCAGGAACATGGATTGTGTCTAACCTTAAGATTAGGGAATTATTTTTATATATATATATATATATATATATATATATATATATATATATATATATATATATATAATATATCCCCCCCTTTTCTTCCCACCCCCCTCTTCTCGCTCTCATCCACCGCCCCTTATTTTTTTTTAAATGAGTTACCAATTTGTATTCATTTTTTTCCCCAAAAATTTATTTAAAATATTTTAGTAATTAATTGTGTTATAAATATGTTATTTAAAAACTACGATTATATGACCAAAATTTTCCTTTTAATTTTATAATACCAAATTTTAATTAATATATATATATATATATTTATATATATATATATATATATATATATATATATATATTAACAATTTTCATCGGTAAGTATTCCCCTCACGAAATACGACCAATATTTCACTTTGTATTCTTGATACAAAAAGCTTCCCGTTCATGGCTGACACCTCCATCGCGTGATGATCTCCAGACATTGGACACTGTCAAGATCCATCTCGCGGCTTATCATATATTTACAGCCTTAACAGAATGGACCATGCCTGTAATAAAAGAATCATATCCTCACGTGACGATGTCCGCTTGTCAACATTGACATAAGAGGCTCACATAATTCAAGAGTGCGCATCTTGATGACTTTGAATTAAAGGTCAGTGTAAGTATACCTTAGTATTCTCGTAGCCGGACTGGAAGAGAACCAGATGACTACTATTTGAAGTATCTGGGTTCGAGTCCCATTTGCACCCTAATAATTGTAGTCAAATCGTATTCGCCCTTCAGCTGTAAGCTGCGGTTTTCCCAGCATAGCTCACCTGCAGATCAATATCTGCATCAGTCCATACAGCTGTAGATCGGCGTCTAGCTCAACCCATTCGGCTGTAGATCTGTATCTGTGCCAGTACACTCAGCCGTAGATAAGTATCTGTATGAGTCTACACAGCTGTGGATCAGTATGTGTCTCACAGTCCACGCATTAACAGATCCTTATTTGTCAGAAATAAATGATAATATCATACTGACTGTTTTTGTGGTTACCAAGTAAAATGTAGCGATGATGACGTCAGAGAAGGAAATAAATTATAGAAATAGAAGAGGAAAACTTAATAAAACATCAGAAAGCGAATAAAAAACTGGACATTTACAATAATCGTTCATAATAGTATTCCCTTTATTACATACTATTCAGTGACAAAAAATAATCGAAGATCCTTATTTTTAATTATTAACTGCTGACTTATTGGCAATATTAGTTTCAACATTCGAAGTCGGTATTTAGACAGACCGCGCGACGAGCACCCGGCTTAGAGTCTGCGGTTGCTGCAGCTGTGTTTATCTTCGAGCCGAGGAGAGTGGCCTTTGTTGGGAGATCTGCTGACGAAATCAGAGAACTTAGAGTTTGCGTTCGGTGGGCTCGGCTCAGCTAATAGACTTATAATGGTAATGGTGGTTTGACGTCTTGATGTGGGGGAGTATCCATTGATCCGGCTCCGTTGTGAAGTTTTCAGTTATTTTAGAAGCGAATAAATATCGATATATTGATGACCGGATTATAAGAAAACAGAACCAGTTCGCTGTCTCGCCATAACATGACCTATGTGCTGGGATTCTTGTGTGCTGTCTATCTGCATGGCTATAGCTGCACATAAAAAAAGACGCAGCTTGTTTTCATGTTAATATATACATTAATTCAGTCCTCAGGGTCTCAAACACGCCGGACTAGTCAGGCATTACACGTGTCAGTATTATATTAATGAATCTGATTCTCTGTACCATGGCTTGTTTCATACTGAGTGAGAAATAGAGAGAAGGTGGAGAGAGAGAGAGAGATAGAGAGAGAGAAGAGAGAAGAGAGAGAGAGAGAGAGAGAGAGAGAGAGAGAGAGAAACCCACATATAGTATATATATATATATATATATATATATATATATATATATATATATATATATATATATATATATATATTTTGTGTGTGTGTGTGTGTGTGTGTGTATGTGTGTGTTTTAGGGTACATAGTAAGAGGCAACAGGCACAGAGCATCAACATATCTAAACATCCTTCGAAAACTAACTCAATAAATCTAAATACAACTATACATACATTAATCTAAAAATAAAATGTTCCAACCCTCCACATATTGATAGATGTGTGCGTATACCTAAGCATGTGTCTGGTCTACTCATCAACCTGTGGGAACCAGCTAATTCGCTTTTCGTACGCGACAAATATGTCACGCTCACAGGAAAGCAGATACATGCAGGCTACGTACAAAAAGCGAAGCACGTAAAAACATACCATTTGATACCACAGCTCGCAACAAACAACACGTGCGTGTGGTTCAATGGTGACTTGCTACATACATATCATAAACTATTTTGACACCACAGTTTACATTCAACAGTAATTTTCTGTGGTCCAAAAGAAACCTGTATATAAAACATTTCGACATCTCAGATGCTGACCTCAGCTTTATTCTGGGTTCGAATAACTAAATAAATCCTACCTATATGAACCATATATATCAGTACACGTCGGATTAGTCTGGCGTCGAAGTTCTTCTCTAACCTAAGTGAAAATCCATTCCTTATATATACCCTCAGCGTGTTAACAAACATTACAGTTTGTGTGTGCGTGTGTGTGCGTGTGTGCGCGTGTGTGTGCGTGTGTGGCATATACTTACCTAGACTGCGTTAGTGGGATTGGCGGAATAACATTTAGATTTATATTGTCACTCCTCCAATATTTCTTACACGAACGCACGCACGCACACGCACGCATACACACACACACGCACGCACACAGACACACATAATCCAAGCTCATGCTAACTGTTAGATCCAATGACTAGATTTCGTGTTAATCCATCAATAAGGTTCATCAAGTACTCGACCAGTTACAATCAGGAGACGTACGCCGACCCACCCCTCCCCGGTTAATGAATGGCCGTCGCTGCAGATGACCGCCCATCGTCTATATCATGTCACACGTACTATAGTACAGCCTGACTGGCGAGGATATTTCCTACAATCTAAATACAATCGAGACCTTTTACGAGGATTACAGAGTTCCGAATCCGCTTTCGATTGACGCCGAAAGCGAACCGAAAAACAACACGAATCCTTGGTGTGTGACCCGTATTTGTGCTGACCCGGTGCGTGTATTCGGGTACGATTCGCTTTGTGCCGGACTCGCCGGATGTGGAGTAAATATTGCTGGCTTGACCAAAGGAAGTGTCCTCCGTATCTATGAATACGTTGTCTGAGGTAAAGCTAAATCAGTAGAGGACTGTTTGTTGTCTGTCACTTTATAACAGGATGCAAATACCCAATAAAGAAGCCCGTATGCAATAATTAATAAGTTTCTGACCTGTTGTTTTAATATTGAAATATATTTGCCGAACTTCGATTAGTTGTTGTTTTTGTTTTCATTATAAACCTGCCCAAGCAGTGAATACAAATAATGGTTAACCTTCAGAATAAATAAATAAAGAAAGGCATTTTGTCGCGGACAGAGTCCATCAACGAGCCTTTTCTCCTCATGTAAGTTACGTTGTTGTCTCGGCTGTTTTGTGCAAGTGGTGTCGTAAGCTACACTGCCAGTTAGGCTCTGGATACCCCCTCCAGTGTATGTAAGGTAATGTTTTGTTCCTTTTGATAAATGTATATAATTTTTCAACAGCAATAATAATAACACGCATATATATATATATATATATATATATATATATAGAGAGAGAGAGAGAGAGAGAGAGAGATGATTGATGATGATTGATGTTTTACGGCCAATAAATGACGTTTCTCGTACCAAGTGATACTCAATTCACGCCTGTTCAAGAAACCATTGTGGGTTCGGTTTATCGCTATCAGCCGAATGTTTCCTTAATTAATACACGACAGAGAGAATGCACATGTATGTGTCTTAGTATAAGAGAATATTTATTGTTCAACCTCAGTCAAATATCATCAACCATACTCCCTAATGGGGCAGAGTTAGCTGAACTTTACATTGTCTACTTTAGGACGACATAGTTAAGTGAGATTTTCTTTATTTCCGAGAGTATGTTTATAATGCGACCTAAGGAAATACATTTACGATATAATATTGGCAGATGTAAATATAGAGATTTGTCTAGTACTAAATATGTGTATGTATATAGGTGTGTTTTAGCTGTGTATAATACGGCACAGGCACAGAGAATCTCGAACTGTGAATTCACACTCTGGACGTTTCTTCAGGAGACTGAATCCAGAGTGGCGACTTTTCTTGCTGAGACATGTGTAATGTCTCACCAGTGTGTGTT
Organism: Paralvinella palmiformis; assembly: GCA_025642065.1. Classification (NCBI taxonomy): domain Eukaryota; kingdom Metazoa; phylum Annelida; class Polychaeta; order Terebellida; family Alvinellidae; genus Paralvinella; species Paralvinella palmiformis. Next base: position 8,570 of record JAODUP010000839.1, read on the forward strand.
TGTTTGTGTGATAGACATAGAGTGATAGATAGATATAGATAGATAGATAGATAGATAGATAGAGAGAGAGAGAGAGAGAGAGAGAGAGAGAGTTTATCCAATAATAAAACTGTATTCCATCAACTAACAGATAAAATTTCCTCTGATAAACGATAGAAGAAAAGAAGAAAAAAAAAACATTCCACAGATTACAATCGACAAAAAGGTTGTCGTCAGAATACTAACACCAGCCAGCTATCGTGTGTCTAATGGAGCGATACAATACCAAGTTTCATGGGATATTTTCTCGTCGATTTTCTCCCTCCGAAGCGTCGACGCTAAGAGGCAAATTTCCCAGAAACCATTCGGTCGCTGGACGGCACAGAGGATTGTCCCGATTTCAAGGGAGCTAATTTCCTGCTTGAGGAGTCGCCGTTGTCATGATAGCAAGATGTTTATATTATCTTCGACGGGAGAAAAAAATCGTCTTCCCTTCTCCCGAGCGACAGAAGTCCGTCCATTTCCCTTTGGGCGGCTGGTTTTTCTCCTCCAGGGCAAACCTGCCTGGAAAATGGGAAATGGCGTTCTGATACAGATACTCGTCAACGAAAACTCGAAATAACGTGATTTCTCGACTACTAAATAAAGTAACTCGTCTGACGCCTGATATAGAACGGACTAGAATAGATAACTGAAGGTGTGGTTCTGTTCTCGGGGATGGAGATGATGGGTGTTTGTTGAGCCATCATAAGAAACACACACACACACACACACACTCAGAGAGAGAGAGAGAGAGAGAGAGGAGAGAGAAGAGAGAGACGAGAGAGACAGAGAGAAGAGAGAGAGAGAGGAGAGGAGAGGAGAGAGAGTCAGATGATATTTTGAATGATTCTAGTCCTTTGCGATGGCGATCGGCGGTGATGGACAGGTGTAAAGAAGATGTCACATGATAATGCCGTACGACGCCAATGATAATATCTTGCGGCTTCAGAGATTTTCCTTGCCGCTTTTCGGGTTTATGATGATGGCCTTTAGCAGATGTCGGTCGACACTTAGGGATAGTTTGTTTCCTGGCGTCAGTTATGAATATGAATATATAGGAGGACGGTTGACGGGCGTTGTTTGACTGTTTGTCTGACTGTCTAGGCGCACACACATACATATACGCACACACATACATATACGCACATATATATATATATATATATATATATATATATATATATATATATTAATACAGATATAGAACGATGCCTCCCATCCGATAGTCTACACCCACACATACGCACCAGCTCACGCATCACATTAGGCATAAACATTAAGACAGATAAATAATATATATATATATATATATATATATATATATATATATATATATATATATATATATATAATACAATACTTATCTGTCTTAATATTTTGTTTGAGGGTTGATGGCAGTCGAGGTGTCGATGTTTCTGTCTGTATGTATGTCTGTCTCTCTCTCTGTCTCTATGTTTGTTTGTTTATCTGTTTCATATCCATCAATGCGTCCATACCTTCACATCATACGTCACAGAACGGTTGATAACAAGCTCGTCGTATATCGTTGACAGTTCATTAACCGATACCAACATTTTACCAAAAAAACAAACCAACGAACAAAAACCGTTTCTTCCCAGTTAGCCATCTTGTGTCCACACTAAACCAGTTTTACGCCGGTGTTTTTTTTAAATCGGCCGAGGAGGTCCGCGGCCTCCTGTCCGTGTTTTGGCATCAGGTTTACTCTATCCTGTGGTATGCCAACTAACGATGGTGAAGGCGGCCCATTATCTCCGGGTATTTACTGGGTCATATACCAAATGTTAGGCAATCTGTAAACTAAGACTTATTATCTGTTTTAACAAACTCTAGTGCAGGACGCTAATTCTGTTTGTGCTCAACATCCCAGCCTCGCAATATTCTTCTCGTTGTTGTTGTTATTGTTGTTATTATTCATGTTGTTGTTGTTTTTTCTATCGAAATTGCTGTTGTTGTTACTGTCGTCGTCGTCGTCGTTGTTGTTATTGTTCGTTTCTCGTGGTCGTGATTTGTCATTTGTATTGGATTGGTCGTTGTTGCTGTAACGTTGTTGCCGTTATTGTTGTTGTTTTTATGTTGTTGTTGTTTGAGGTGTTGATGTGAAAGCTGTTGTTGTTGATGCTGTTGTTTATCAGGTGTTTTTGCTATTTTCGGTTCTCGTCGTCGTGATTTGTCATTTGTACTGGACGGTTCGTTGTTGCTGTTATCGTTGTTGCCGTTGTTGTTATTGTTGTTGTTGTTATTGTTTGATATTGTTGTCGATTCTGTTGTTTCTGGGGTTTGTTTTAAACAGACAAATGTTGTTGTTACTGATTTCCTAGCCATAATATTTCTTGTACTTTATCGTTGTTTCTATTGTTCAGTTGTTGTTTTGTGCGCACTTTGCTGTTGATTGCCAGGTTTCGTATAACATTGTCATTTGTTATATCTATTGTTAATGTCGGGTTTTTTGTTTGGCGAACACACATGTATATCATTGATTTATTGATGTAAAACTAGTGTAAAAAGTGGGAGAAAAATCGGATTTTTTTCTTCCGCTTAATTGCGCAGAATGTGTGTGTTTGTGTGTGTGTGTGTGTGCATCTATGTGTGCGTAGATTGTTTGCGTGTGTGTGCGTGTTTATGTGTATAGACAAACACACACACACACACATACTTACACACACACACACACACATATAATATATATATATATATATATATATATATATATATATATATATATATATAAGATGCTGATGATGATTGATGTTTTAAGGCCACTTTTGTGCACATGGTAGGCTAAATGGGCCGAGCGACCTCCAACGGTAATGAAGTGAAGTCAAGATGAAACAACCTTCAGATATGCCCGTGCCGAGATTCGTACTCGGGTGGTAGTGATCCAACACGCTACCGCTAGACCACCGAGGCGCCCTATATATATATATATATATATATATATATATATATATATATATATATATATATATATATATATATATATATATATATATGATTGCATGCATGTGCGTGCGTGCGTGCGTGCATGCGTATGTGCGTGCATGCGTGCATCTGCCTGTCTGTCTGTCTGTGTAATACTAGTCAGTGTATCTATCTATGCTTTCATATATACATCACAGAACGTCATTACGCGTTTTAGTCAGTGTACTCTCAGTCAGCGAATGATGGCACTGTTATTGTTTCTTCTGATGACCCGTACACTTCGTCGCAGTCGTCAATTCCCCTAGAAGCAGTTGATATTCACTGACCAAAGTCAAGGCGTGTATATATGCCTGTCGTTTAGCACATTACACATCGAACAGGTATAGACAACGTCAGAAAATATAGACATCACTGAGATATCTGAATAAAGCGAATGAGGCTGGTTGGGTGTTTTATAATGTGACTCGATGAGGTTAGGGATGCCTACCTTCAATTAAGAAATTGCTGTGTGAAATATCACAGCAGCAGCAACGAGGACAACATCAACAAAACCCTTGTATAATCAAGTGTTTATGATTAGCTTCTAAGCATCAACTGATTGTCTAAGAATAGACAATTGTGCGAAGTGACTGATATCGTTGATGAGGGCGCCCCACTAAAGCGGAGCTGATAGAGAGCACTGCACTATAAATCTTCATGACAATGCAAATATTATCAATATGCGTCGAATGTTTTCTTGTGGGAGTTTAATAAAACACTCACTCACTCACTCACTCACTCACTCACTCACTCACTCGATTGCTCACTCACTCCTCTCTCACTCACTCACTCACTCACTCACTCACGTACTCACTCACTAATCCTGGCAGTCTATCATTCATGATATTGTTTACCATTATCAGGGCGTTCCTGTACGTCGGCTTCAATTCAATGCCACTATTGTGTATCTCTGTCGGAGATTTCATCCTGTAATCTGTTTTTTCTTCTTCTTCAGTTGGTTCTCTCTTTGCCGTGTAACCCAGATTTGTCTAATACCAGAACTTAAAAAAAATTCTGTTATTTACTATCTTGCTTAGTAATTCAGTAACTCACCGATCCCACACGCAGAATCGATACAGAACTTAACAGCCACAATATAGGTAGATTCGAACCGAGGATCGCTGCCATTTTAGTCTCACACCCTACCATTATGCCACCGTGACCCAGGAACGTTTGTTTTCCTATGCGCTATTACTATGGTAACAGTTATCGATAAACCGAAGGTCACGTTGTCATCCTGTGTTTTATATAACTCTACCTTTTGTGTATTTAATCTGTAGCACAGCTGCAGTCCGTGCTTTCATGTAAACAGATCACGTGAGTGTATACACGCACGTGCGCACGCACACACAAACATACGCATCTATAGTAAAACTTACTAATATTAAATCCAGTTCACACAATATCATAATTATCATTAAGAGTGTTATATTTATGCGTAATAACATCTAAACACCTATTATTACCTGTAGGTTTTGAAATTATATTTGTGCATATCGTAAATCTACTAACGGGACCCTGACTGATTGAGTCACTGACTGACTGACTGAATGAATGAATGACTTACATTTTGACTGACTGACTGACTTACTTACTTACTGACTGGCCGATTCACTCACTCACTCACCTACGTACACACGCACTCTCGTACGAACGAACTCTAATTGAAGGCACCAGTAGTATTACTGGATAAGCTAGAAAATTAGTCAGTGTTTATTAAATAAATTATTGCTCATGCGCCTGTCCTTGTATATGTCCACGCCCGTCTCTGTATATGTCCACGGCCGTCCTTATATGTGTCCACGACTGTCCATGTGTATGGATGATTGCATGTAGAAGCGAGAGACAATTTAACTGACCTAGCCGACGTCAGTACAAAAGAATATTATTTCAGAAGCTGGTCCGATCTGAGCAGACACGGGGCTCTGATAGATGGCGCCACCTCGCCAATATCTCCCCATTATCTGCCCCATAAAACGTTCACAGGGGGTGCCCCGACATCCGACTGCCAGCGGCATATGTTTGTTGTGTCAATAACAAAATATGATGTACGCAGGCCACGGGCGCCGGCCGACCCACCCCCTTTACCCTGCAAATACCGAATAGACCGAGCTGGTCCATGGGCCCTTTCCATCACACTGGGGCGAAGAGTCCACGAACGGATGCGTGCTTTGTTTGAAGTAGCTGAAGTTGGCCTATATAGTAGTCCCATAGTAGTTCGAAAGTATCAAAACGAACTTATCGGCGCATAAAACGAATCATTAGACTTAGCCGATGAATTGAGCCCATTATTCGAATTAAGGGGCTTCCACCAAGCGATGGAATTATTACATTTCAATTAACTTTTGACCAAGCAATAATAATACTAACCTGGTACGACACTTGCAAATCTTCAGTCGTGAGGCGTGTAGTCCTCTGATGACGTATATCACCGGTAATATATTTCAGAAGTAGAATGTACGTGCTTTCCAAACAGAAATAAAGATGTGATTGATTGATAGATAGATAGCTCTTATCCGTGCTGATCCAGATGAAAACGTTTCATTGCATTCCAGACGTGGCCAGCATTTAACGCGTCATCCCTACCACGGACCGAGTTTACAATTGAGGAGGTCACGCCACCTAGCGGCGATCATGCCGCCGCGCTAGGGATACGTTTTCTCGGAGGAGCAACGCGTAAGGCGCCCGAAAGATGGGACCCCGACATAAGTCGGTGTTTAGTGTTGAGGAGCCCTACTTAAGTGAGGGATGAGATAATTGCGTGTTTACCGATTGAGAAGGCCGCGGCTTCTTATACGCACGGACTACCGGGGACGCTTTCTGGCCGCGACCAGCGACACAGACTGTCAGTTTATTGGTCTGTCGCCGGATGGGATAATAGACGGGTCGTTATGTGGATGATGACCGCTAGATGGCGATAGTTTGAGGACGACGACGATGCTTCAGAGCTCCGATAATGGAATGGACGTTTGGAATCACGTGATCAGTGAGCCGATGCGGGCAATGGCGGGTGTGAGATAGGCTTTTGTGGCGTTTGTTGTTAAGTACTGTCGTCTTAACTGGCTCGCGTCAGGTACCAGTTGGAAACCCGTCCATTCCGTTAGCCCGAAGAGTCACTATGGTGGCCCGGTTGGCCACAGATCTATAGCACCTGGGTTCAAACCCTGGCCGGGATCTTCCAGAAGGGTGTTTCATCTTTCACTTCGCCTCATTACGTTTGGAGGTAGTTCCGCCCATTTAGCGCACCTTGTGCACAAAAGTGGCCGCAAAACAGCAACATTTACTTTTGTTTCACGATGTTACACTGAATGTCAAAGCTATTTCTTGATTGGCCGCTTATCAAATATCACGACTACCCTCATAAAACAAAAATCATCTTTTTATTCGGGATCGGCCTTTTAACTGATTAATTATTCGTATAAACTCAGAGAAACAATTATGGAGATAAATAATAAGAATAATAATACAAATAATAGGATCATTAGTAGACTAAAATAAGGATAAAGCACGGTAATAATTTAAATCAATTTTGAAAAGCAATGCCTTTATAGATCAACTATTGGACGAATGCGCTCTGACAGATACAACGTGGTAAAAATAATTTACAGTTTGGATGTATGACATAAGATCTTGCAATTCAGCACTATATAAAACACTATTATTTTTATTATTATTATTATTATTATATACAAATGCATTTTGTATTTATATAACGGGGAGCCAAGCGTTATGTCCGCTTCGGCGCTCTACTGGACCGCATGATACCGGAACCAGACTGTATCTCATTTAAAACGAGTCAGTGTATTGGTTTTACGGATATACCTCATTCATCGAGTTATAATGGGTAAGTCCGTTAGCGGGGCTATTATCGAAGAATTATGGTATATAGATCATTATGCCTACCCGTGAGAGAAATAGTCATGCATGTTTACTAAGAATTATGATATTTTTCAAGATTACGTAGAAGCCAGCAAGGATAGTAAATGAGTCAGTGAATAACTTGAACGAAATATATATATATATATATATATATATATATATATATATATATATATAAAGAAAGAGGAGAAAGAGAGTGAGAGAGAAAGAAAGAGAGAGAGAGAGGGGCAAGATAGATAGCTATATAGCTAGATAAATAGATAGATAAATATATAGCTAGATAGATATATAGATAGATAGATAGAGAGAGAGAGAGAGAGAGAGAGAGAGGGGGAGAAACGAGAGAGAGAGAGAGAGAGAGAGAGAGCATTATATATATATATATATATATATATATATATATATATATATATATATATAGATAGATAGATAGAGGGTGAGTCTCATTTGGAGTTGCTTTATTCTATTTGTCCCTTACATCACGCAGGATAAGGCAAAGTCTCATATCCGGATCTACGATGGTTTGATTGTAGACGCTTTACTGCGCACGGGTCTTTAAGCAGATTCGTAATGGCAGCATCTCACAGTGGAAAGCTTAACACGCTATCTTATGACCGCACGACGAAGACGGGGAGATTCGTTAGAATTGCACCAGTGGCTTTAACACTTGGTCAATCCCGTCACAACACCTCGGCCATTTGTCTAGCAACGTTATCAGGGTTCTGTTTCACTCCTTTATCGGCCTCGGGTCGATTGGACGAAAAAAACGCCTTCCCAATCATCTCTTCCTGCTTCGCCACAAACACCTCGTCCAATCGAGCCGCTAACAATGGCCCACTACCTGTCCCGTACCTAAACGAGCCTATTATCCATTCGACGGAATGCGGGCCATCGCGGCCCGAGATCAAACCGTACCGCATAGTTAGGGACAATACGGCCGGCCGGGCAATGGCGAGGACGGAGAAAGAAACGGGCGTTGAGGCTGCGTCGGCATAATGGCACGACTTAAGTGCCCGACGAGGCTCCCATCGCGGCCATTATACCAAACGGCGTTATTCCTCGCTCGGCGTCTGGTCGGCTTACAAAAGGCGTCCGAAATACAAACGTTGGCCTCGGCAACATGGAATCGTTGACCTTACTGCGCCGACCGGGTGAGCGCTGCCGTTGGCAAGATGGACGAGTAGCCTTCCCGACGGCGCAATATCCAGCCAACTTTTTTGGGCCAGAGGCGAGAAAAGACAACAAACATCACGCGGGGAAGGCCGTTGCCCCGCCCGCGGGCTCGGGACGACGAGGTTAACCTCGGCTGCGCTTCGGCAGTCCGGCCCGTGTGCCCATAAAACCACCCCCACCCCTACCCGCTCGTCGATCCGGATTTATTTACGATATCCGGACGACTAAGTGAGGAAGTGCAGGCGGTGCTGTCCGACTTGGCATACAATATCCAGAAGCCGGTGGGTGGCCGGTTGTTTTCGCCCCACTCCAGTTTCCGGCCTATCGCCGGTGTATCAATTGGCACGAACAACATCGCGCCGTCAGTTACAAGGGCACGTCTTCATCTGATGGCGGATAACATCTGTCACAACACATCTACGTCGATAGTGGTAATGTTACCCTTTCAGCTACCATTGCTGCAGCCGATGCCATTTGTTGATATACGCCTGTTATTTGCTGTTACTGTTGCTGCTGTTACATGGACGATGAAAACCAAAAGAATTCCAGCTACGATTTGTCATATATTTATAATAGTCGTACAACATCATCTACTAAAACAGCAACGGAAATACTAATTTCATTATGAATGGTAATATTACTACTGCTACTACTACTGCTACTACTACTACTAATGTTGTTGTCGTTTCTGCTGTTACTATTGCTACTACAAGTACTGTTACTATAACTATGATCGCTACTGGTAGATATTGGTGGGATCACTTCTATTTGGATAGTACCACTATCGGAGTGGGGGTGGGGGTGTAGGGGTTCGTTCCTACAGAGCAGCAATTAGAGCACTGCATCGGAAACCTCCAGTTTATGGGTTCGCACCCATCTCATGCCTGTACTTGTGAGATGTGTTTCCATAGACAAACGCCACTCGGCTATACGTCCCAGATATGACCAAGGACGAGGCTTAACAACTGAAATCAACTTAACTGCTATAACTACTACTACTACTATTTCTCCAACTACTACTACCATTACTATTACTACTACCACCATTACTACTACTACTACTACTACTACTACTTTTACTACTACTACTACTTTTATTACTACTACTACTACTACTTTTATTACTACTACTACTACTACTACTAATAATAATAATAGTAATAATAACAATAATACCGTGGTCCGTTCAGAAGCATATTCAGATAACAGTAAAAATGTTAAAGCAGAGTCTGCTGTCGATTGGATGTTTAACTTTGTGCCTATAGGCTAACCATCGTCTCTCAATCGACATGCTGGAGATGAGTGGCCTACGATAGGCCATCTGAAGTGATCTTCAGATCCAGAAGGATGTATTATATTCTGGACGGCGCGCTATGGCCACGGATTCAAAACTCCGGACATCGAGTGGAGGAGAGTGATGGCTCATCGAAGGCGAGTCTGTGGAGAATAGCTTTGTACATCAACAAGACGGCAATTAGCAATGTTTGAACTGTTCACGCTGGGAGTTAGGTGACTGGATATATTTGATAGCGGGCCACTGATCATTCACCTACCAGAAGCCTTTCAGGCATTTACCCTTGAACTAATATTCCCCTTTGTTTGTTTTTTTCATTATTCGTGTTTTCCAATATTCATTCCCAGTTGGGCATATCCACAGCTTGCGTAGATAGCCTACGTCTCATTTAGTGGCACTTTGTATTCCAGAGCTTCAGATTGTTGGATAGAAATCCAGTTTTTCTTAAAGACTTTTTCATCCACCAATAAAGTCTATATGCCCAAGTAAACCCTTATTAATCAGAACTGATAACATACATTATTAAGTACATAGCATAAGCCTCATTCTAGCACACTCTGCGCCTATTAGAAACACTGTGGTAAGTAAGAATCAAGAAATAGATATTAAATCAGCAAACGTACCCAGTAAACGTATGCAGATAGTCGTTAGGACTTGCGTATAAATAGGTTTGTTGACTTGTTGACCACTATTAGAATCGTTATCAAGATCATTTTGCTAGCAAAGGCCCTAAATATTTTCCAGTCCCAATGTATGACAACGTCGTGGCAACTAGAACTAAACAGAAGGCGGGGAGGCGTCGTCTGACCTCTCACGTGTGAAGTGGGTAGAGATAATCTCCATATATTCTACTAGATGTGGCTGCAAGTTCGGGTGGTGTTGAAATTGTATTTGTGTCTTTTGAGGCTATGCAGAACCGGCGCAGAAATTTCATGAATCCATTAGGATCACTTAATAATATTCAAGATCGATTAAAACGGTTCTATTTTATCTTTGCTGGTCGCCTGTTCGGTGAAGAATGTGGAGACGTTGTGTCAGCATGATGATGATGATGATAAATGACGATGATTGATGTTTTACGGCCACTTTTGTGCACATGATAGGTTAAATGGGACGAGTGACCTACAAAAGTAATCAAGCGAAGTCAAAGATGAAACACCATTCAGATACGCTCACACCAAGATTATAACTGAGGTGCTCCAATACGCTACCAATTACACAACGGAGGCGACCTATTTCGGTATGATCAGAATATGTGCATACGGGGAGGTGAAGAGTTGCGTTTGCACATCGTGGGAAAATGATCGAATTTAGCGTCATTACTGCGTGTTTTCATCCCCTAGCCAGGAAGCAATAAGTCAATTGACAAAAGCCGGTCGATATTATTTACCTAACCTTTATTTGATGAAAAACCGGCGCCATCGCACCATTATGATTTGTGAGTTTAGAGCATCGAGTCGTCCGACCTCAGTTAAGCGTCTACCTTTAATAATAATCGTATCAGAAATGATGACTCATCATAGAAGATGATTTGTTTCATTTCACCACCAAATATCTCACGATAGCTGCACTTCATTAATAACAAAAACACCGATAATTTCCTCCGAGACATAAACATCGCCACGTGCGCTTTATCGTATTTGCCGAAATTAACTCGAGCAAATGTGGGAAAGTATTTGACGTGAACCCCGAGTCTCATGATAATTCGACACGCGTCTGTTGGCTTATTATTACAGGCGGTTGAGTAAAAATGTCAGGGCAAGCTCTGGAATAAAATTGCTTAAGTAGTAATGTTTATAATAATGGTTGCGATTATATTACCTAACAGGATATGAACTGAGTAGAGTGAAATGCGCTTATTTTTGTATGTGGGTGCGTGTGTGTTTGCGTGCGGGCCCGTGCGTGTTTCTGTGCATTTTAGTGATAAATATAAAGATACCAAAATGAAAGAATCACTCATCGAATCGTAATTCCAACATGATGATGATGATGATGATGATTGGTGTTTTACGGCCACCTATGTGCACATGGTAGTCAAACATGAAACAACCTTCAGATATGCCCACGTCGAGATTCGAACGCGGGTGGTCGTGATCTGTGATCCAACACGCTACCGTTAGACCACCGAGGCGCCCCGTAATTCCAACATCGGGTGATTAATTAGGGAAGTGAACCCTATTAGTGAAGTCAGTAAATGGGTATATGTGTATACACTTGTACGGGTCACAAAATATAAGAATACATAATTACATGCCATTAACCGCGATCCTGCGAGCACTTTTACACCGATAGGTATAAGTCAAGGATATACTATCTGATCCCATTTCAATTATTAATGGGTGTAGTTCTATATTATCTTACAAACAGAAGAATTGTCTTCATATTTAATATCAATTTTGACACAATTCCAGCTAACTGATACGCTGGGTTATTTTTGTGGTGGGGCGCTTTAGTGAGTAAGTAGTGAGTAAGTGAGTGAACAACCCTTGCCGACAAAAATGTTCCTTTTCGGAAATAATCATATCTGATAAGATAATACAATAATCTCGTATCTCATAATTTCAACCGATACTCGTAATGTATCACAGCTCTCTCTCTCTCTCTCTCTCTCTCTTTCCCCTCTCTCTCCCCCCTTCCCCCCTCTCTGTGTGTGTTTTGTGTTTGCTTGTGCGTGTGTGTGTCTCTGTTTCAATGTGTAACTGTCCGGATGATGTATCTCAATGAATCAATCGATCAAGCAAACTAACTATCTATCATATATATATATATATATATATATATATATATATAGCTAGCTAGCTAAGTCACTATGCATTAGGTATATATTCGTCCAACTAAAAATGTTCTATCTCCGGCACATTTCTTCCCAACAAGAATCAACATATCCATAATCTTCGTTTCCAATCTACCATCAACCATTCCCGTTATGGCCTTGTTCCCAGACACCGTCAGTTTGCTTCAATTAATGTGTTCACTTCTCATCTCTGTATGTAATAACACGGAATACAAGATGACTGACTAACAACTCTGCTAATGGCAAAATTATATATATATATATATATATATGTGTGTGTGTGTGTGTGTGCGAGCGCGCGCCCAGGGGCTCAATCACATACACACGCACACACAATATATAACTACATATATGTGTTTGCGTGTAGCTAATTTGTATAATCACGTACTATGTATATTACATAAACTTTACACGTAACATCCATTTGCTCTTATACTGAAGAATCGCGTAGAAGGTGTATTAATGACACACACACACACACAGGGAGAGAGAGAGGGAGAGAGCAAGAAGGCTGCAATTTAGCCAAAGCCAAGTACCTGCAGTCAGCCCAACGGTGGTACTTCTAATATAAAGTAGAGTGGTTTGTCAACAAACAGCTCCTGGCGTGGTCTATAGGCTCGGCTGACACGTAGAGAGGATGATTGCTATGTGTATGTGTGTAGATGAGTAGGTCGTGTGACAGCTGAGTACTAAGGTGCGTACAACTCAAGTGTGTGTGTGTGTGTGTGTGGCTAAATGGTTGGTATGAATGACAAACAGAGTAAGACGTTTGACGGCTAACTCGGGACATTGGACAGCGCGTACAATTAGTAATCATAACGTGTGTACGGGTATATATTGCTTGGGATTGTTCTCTCTATGTGTGTGTGTGCGCAAGCGCGCGTGCACCCGTGTGTACAGTTATACTGTCCTTCTTACTAATAGTGTACATGTATTTGTGTTGACCGATATCTATCAATCCACGTGAATCACAACAATTTATAATAAACAATGGTATTCTTCTTTATGGAAATTCCATACACATCATTGAAAACGGAAGAGAAGATAACTTACACTATTTTCTAAACGAATAAAAGTAAGTGTTTTCGCCATTTCATTAATATCGTCGTTAATAAATGTATGGCGGTTGTATCGATATCCCCGTTTTACGACAATGACTCCTCGTTGTCGCGAGTTGAAATCTGACCGAGAAACAATAACCTCGGTCTCGCAAATAATACACCCGGTTATTAGTGTTGCGTCTTAGTGGCGCCCATATTTAATTCACCACCAACGGAGACGCAGCTGTTGTGTCCTGCTGTTGAGCAGAGCCTAATTACGACACTATCTTTACGACATATTCTCGGTCCGCTTGTTGGGAGACTGGGACAATGGCCATAAACAAAGAGCCGACTTACGATTGTTAGGCTGTTCTCCTGACACTCGACGGCAACTCTCCCTGCTTCTGACCTTTAATAAGGCATTTGATAATTAAGACAGACACCCCGGCTAAGTACCATCTCGTTATATGCACAATAAGTTGAAGATGTTGCCTAATGATGGACATTGCATAAGCGCTCTCCCATTGTTCATTATTATCATTGTTGTTATTGATACCATGTTATATTAAGGCTAATTCATCACAAAGTGTTGTCTGTGATGATATTTTATACCGTATTTCAGACAATCAATTCTACAGTCTTACAATTGATCAACTCCCAGAGTGCTATCCCAATCGTGGTTTTGAAATGGCCATGCTTCCCGTTTAATCCGCAGGCCAACATTAGCCAGCCGTAGGTTTTAATAAATATCAGATGGTACGTTTATTATCGCTCCTGCACCATACAGCGAGATGGAAGGATCAATCAGCATTGCAGCCACCAGCCCGGAAAACATTTGCCAATGTTGAAACCCGAAATATTGCACACTGTATTGATGTCTATCGAGAAACATCGACGTGTCTTTCTTGGTACAAGTCACTAGAAACATTCGACAACGCGTCCTAAACCCCGATAGTTCAGTTGTGCCCATTTCATGAGAACGATTTGCTTTAATTTCGAAATTATTCCCGAGGTGGAGTTAGGAGCTTCTAACAGTGTTAGGGTTTTTAGAGCCTATATTTGGTATTTCACCCAATAACGTCATTATTCGCAGTTTGTAACATTATTTCATCCTTGCCGTGGTAACATTGACTAAATGTAGAGATCACTTAGAAACCAAGATAATGATTTCAATGGTGGCTAATTTGGCAGTATGTTATATGTAAACCGAATTCTATCGCAGAATCTAGCTCCATATTAGTTTCAGCTCAGATTACCGAGTTCATCCAATGACAGTGACACCGATACTGACACATGGGGCTCCACCTGCTGATTGACAAATTGGATGCGAATTATCTTTAAAGCCAAAGGAAAATGCATTGTCTTTGATGAAGAGTGGCTCGTTTTACGTATCTCTGGAGAAGGTCCGAATCCGTCAGTCACTTAGGCACTTCGTATTCATGGGATGGATTGGATTTTGAGATGATCTTCACCCCATCAAGCATCAAGTTTCGTTGTAAATATGAGAAAGTCGGTTTGCACCCGTTGGTTGGATGAATGTTTGATATTTTACCGCCACTTTTGTTCATTAGGTAGGCTAAGTGGGTAGAGCAAAGTAAAAGTTGAAATACCCTTCATACATACCCACGACGAGATTTGAACTCGGGTGGTTGATATTTGTGGTTTACCAATTAGACAACGGAGACGCGCCTTTGCACCCGGTGTGAAAGGTGTTCGGTCCTGATGTCTTTAAGACGCCCCGATATCAGATCAGGTTCGAATCCAAGTCAAGCCCGTGTTCGTTGGATGTCTCAGTAAGGTGGCTTTCGTCGACCATTTGAGTATTAGTGTAACTAGCATGGCTGGGCTTCATGATAAATGGCGAGACGAAGGAGTATTTTGGGGAAAGGATCATGTCAAAACAACTAGTAGGGTTTTTTGTGGGGTTATTGTGGAGAAGAAAACAGCAGCTGTTGCTCCACTGTACTATCTACGATGGCAATTCCTGGAATCAAGTACACCGACGATAGTCATCTTCCGGACGTCGTACGTGGCTTTCCCTATTGGTCGATTCGGCTCAACTGGGCATCGGTTTTTCTCGGAACAATATCCCAAAGATGGCCGATAGCGCCCGAATCCGTTGTCTCTAGTGTCAGAAGCTAATAGAGCACGTAATCACGGGCTTATGGCCTCCCAGATAACGGACACCGTCCGTACCTCGACCCCGGTACACGACCGGCGCTTCAATCCGGATCACTCTAATACAGGTATACTTAATTATACAGCCAGTCCTGGATCTCTTGTTCGTCTTGTTTATATTGGCAGAGTGAGCGGTGTCTATAAGCTATGCCATTATATATAGTGATTATTATTCGAGATAATAGATGTGATAGTGTTATCTATGTCGTTCTCTCTGCCGTCTGCCGTAGTTCCTGGTATTGTAATCCGGTCTTTAAATTGCCTGCCATGGCCTGGATCGTCTGATTGGAGGAGGATTGAGTTTGGGGTTTGACCACTTTCTCGTTGTCTGATTGTCTGTCTGTCTGTCTGTCTGTCTGGTTCTCACTCACTCACTCACTCACTCACTCACTCACTCACTCACTCACTCACTCACTCTCTCTATCTATCTATATATCTATATGTCTCTTTACCCATTTGTTTGACTATATAACCCTTTATATATATATATATATATATATATATATATATATATATATATATATATATATATGTCTGTTTTCCTATCTGTCTTTTTGTCTATCTGTCTGTTTGCCTATCTGTCTTTTTGTCTATTTATCTATTTGCCTATGTGTTTGTTTATCTATGTGTTTGTTTGTCTATCTGTCTGTTTGTATATCTGTTTGTTTGTCTATCTGTCTATTTGTCTATCTGTGTGTTTGTATATATGTTTGTTTGTCTATCTGTCTGTTTGTCTTTCTATCTGTTTGTCTATCTGTCTGTTTGTCTATCTATCTGTGTGTCTATCTGTCTGTTTGTCTATCTGTCTGTTTGTCTGTCTGGGTTGATGTCTGTTTATGTTGCCAGTTTCTGTGCTCCAATGATAAATGTTAATTCGTGTGAATGAGTGTGTTAGTGGGTCGTAAAGGGATAAATAGATAGATAGATAGATAGGGAGACAGTCAGATAGATAGATAGGTATATAGGTATATAGATAGATAGATAGATAGATAGATAGATAGATAGATAGATAGATAGATAGATTAATAGATGGATAGATAGATAGATAGAGAGTAAATTATAAACACATTCACTGATCCTCCCATTCTATCTACTCTTTACCCAATGAGTCACCGAACTGAGAGATAATTGTGTGATGGAGATTGCGCTCAGTTGTTTGCAAATCTCGACCCAAAGCCCGCCTCCTCCCACAACTCGCAGACTGAAAGCAGATTGAAGTAGTTGTGTGCATTAATCGAGCCACAGCAGTCTCCCCTTCCCGTTTGTCTTCATTAATCAAACATCCCAACTCCCCGGCGGGTATCGGTTCCAATGCGAGCGCATCATCCCCACGCTGTGCGAGATGTTCTTCATTTGTCCCCGATACCTGACCGGAACCAGTAAGAGATAAGCCCTCCTCCCGCGGGATAGGGGGCCAAGGGGGTCCCGCCCGTCGAGAAGCGTGCCCTTTGAAGTGAAAGACCTCCTCCCCCATTCGACAGCGCACCCCGATGACGCGAACAGGCATTGATGTTGACAAATTGTTGAAGAAACATCTGATGTCGACCCTCGTTTTCCAGGGTGAGGGTGGTGTGGTCTCGTCCCCCGGGGCCGTGGTGTGTTTTGCTAGTGACCCGTGTGTTGGGTGCCTTATGGTTGCCGTGGCGGTGATGTTCTGGTAGCCCGGGGGAGAAGAGGGTAATGGCCGTGGGGGTTGAGGAGATCAGATGGAGAGACATGAAGACAGAGTGAGGTGGCCGTGGTTTAGAGATCCATGTCTCGAGTCCCGAGAAGCTTGTATACGTCAGGGACATCAACAGGCTACAGACACTTATGGCATCCGAATTAGGCAACGGTTTGATGTCAGAGAAGCTTCCAGAAACAAAAAGGGAAGGTTAAGTCTCTGGCAGGATGCCGTATCTCTGTTTCTTTGGTGACTTCCATATTTTGATAGAATTATTAATCCTTCAAACATTTTAATTTCGCCAGCCCCCCCTCTCTCTCTCTCTCTCTCTCTCTCTTATATATATATATATATATATATATATATATATATATATATATATATATATCTAATATCTATTATATATATAACTAAATCTCCCCTCTCTGTGTGTGTATGTGCGTGCGTATGTGCGTGCCTGCGTGTGTGTGTATGTGTGTGCTATTCCTGCCTATATGTCTGTCTTCTGTTTCAGTTGTTTTCTGTAGAATCAACCAATATTGTTTTCATCAGCACGATAGTTGGTAGTTTCTGGAATTAATACTGTCTATTTTTTCCTATTAATATTAAAACTATTATTATTAAAATTAGTATAATACAACATTCATACATTGTCAAGTTGTACACCCTAAGGCGTCTCATATATATATATATATATATATATATATATATATATATATATGTGATTGTGCAAAGCTTTAATGTGAATGCCATGAATGTGTAAAATAATACATCATAGAATGATGACGTACAATACACATTAAGTCGATTACGGCTAGAAATAATTATTTTTAAATATTATTATCAACATTGGACCATTTTACAATATTAATAGGGAAAGGCGTGCGATAATACTTTTGACATATAAGGAAGTAAACCTGTTGCCTTGGCAGTAGATTGTCGTACCCGAAAATGACGGCGTTTGTAAATAAAAGTTGTATTTTCCAATTTTGACAAACTTCTCCCCCCACCTAGTAGGGTAACAAATATACCTGTCTGTCGGTAAGCCCGGTTTACGCAGGCCCCGCCTATAGGTACAGGTGACACATACCTGGCACCCGACAGGCGACACAGACTGACACGTTAATCATGCGCTAATCCCCCACCGACAGATGTCGCCATGTGTCATGGTAATGACAGAGAGCCGGTTTATGGCAGTAACTCTATAGTTCTCGTTGATAAAGCGTCGCCCGGGCGAGGCTATAAAACGTGAGTTGGCCGCTCTAATTAAGGGTTGACTAGCTAGAAAGAGAGACCAGCTGGGTGGTGCGTTGTTAATCACATTAATGATGTTGGGAAGGTGACTACTGCTGCTGGTATGGCTGCGTGCGTGTCCGTGTGAGCGTGTACGTGTGTGCCTGTGTGTGCGTTTGGGTGTGTGTGTGCGCGCTCGCGCGCGTGTGTGTCACAAGAAAACGTTCTAAGCATGGGCATGACTGCCTTTAGCTAAAATGACGTCTACTCTATAATCCGACCCCTCATCCTACCGATAACTATATTTTGCTATTATCCGATGTTCCGACAGGCGAGAGATGTTTAAAGTTCCGACTTCAGCAGCAGAAATGGGCATCCGCTGGGAAACATGTATCACTTACCCCCCCCCCCCCCAACACACACTTAAGCGTCAAACAGTGACATATGTCACATATCATTGCATATCTTCTACAAACATCAGCTGTATGCCGTGTTTCTATCTTCCCCGAACCGTGGCCGGTATCCTATTTCCAGGACACCACCAAAGCGTTGAGCGGTGTGAGTAAGCACGCCGGTGGCCTACTTTTAATCAGCAATTATCAAATAAAGGTAATCTCATCTCTCTCCGATTCTCTTCCTGGATTATTTAAATGCCCGTTTTTATTCACGCTATTTTATTCTACGTCGGCTTCAATGTCATGAAACTAAAACAGCGTTCTCGGACCAGAGGGATATCGTAACAAATAGACCTTCGGCTCAATGGCATTATCTCATTCAGATTACCCAGATGTCCACATCTAATATAGATGACGATGATAATGATGATGGTGATGATGATGATGGGCTTTATGGGTAAAGGCATAAAATGTGTTGTAAATACATAAAGTAAGCTGCATAAGCATGAAAGCAGAAAACATACACACGTTTCTGCTGCTAAATATGGGGTGTAAAAGTTTTATAATAATAATAACAATAATAATAATAATAATAACAATAATAATAATAATAATAATAATAATCTGCTTGTGCTTTTATTTCCTTATGATAGTCATTTCAGGACTTGGTAGGAGTAAACGCTAAAAGGGACATCTGTAGCATCTTGTTACATACCTATATTAAAATGTTTTTGGTTTTCTTTGCAATAACCAGGAATATATATTCATATATATATATATATATATATATATATATATATATGTGGGGGGAGGATCCAATTTGTTTTACTACTGAATTTTGATACTTGTTCTTTACGCCAATTAATTTTTTTGATGTCACTATTTATATGAGAACTGTTTTAAATAAATATGTTTGAAACAGCAACAAAGACTTTGAAACCGGAATTGACAAATAATTTGATGGTTGTGTCACACGTTTGATGGTTTGGATTCTTCCAGTAGCTGTTTAATGTTCTAAATTGAAGGAATACAAATAGTGTTCCATACAGCTTTTTGAGTGCTAATGGTGTAGGATATCCAAACCTCTATTGTGTCGTCTCCAATGCTAGTTAGATTGGGCAGACTTCCCTGTAATTCACATGGTCCAAGCTTCATATCTGCATGGAATGTTGACAATGATTGAAGGATATCGCAGTTTCACCAACAGAAGGGGGTGTCTTTTTCTTAAATAGGTTCTTGTTCAGATGAGTGTAAAATAGACAGAAAACTGACGACTGAATAATTAGCAGTTGGCACACAAGAACCGTTTCAAGGTTTTCAAAGGAAACTGAATTTGTAATATTTTGTATGTATTTCAGACTCTTTGGTATCGTTTTTCATCCTTTCGAGAGCATAAAATCCCCTAACAGCCAATTGTATTTTGGAACTTCTTTTACGTGTGTGTGTGTAATATATATATATATATATATATATATATATATACGCTCGTGTGTGTATGTGTGTGCATCCAGATATGTGTAGAACATGTTATTCTGTTCGTAGTAAATAATGAATATTGTTAACTAGTAATGACAACAGAATACCGGGTATATAATACCATGAGATATCAGATTAATATCGATTTATGGCTTAAATAGAGTTATGCTAATTAGTGTACTTCACAGTGATTACATTGGATGTTATCATAAAACTGCCTATTGACTTACCAAATAATTAGCCTTTAAGACAACAATTCAGTTTATTTTATGTCGTCTTTATTAACCCGAACAGAAGGCCCTTCCGAAGTATAAACATGACGTCGAAATGGAACAGTTCCCACCGCAATATTGGACAACTGTAGGTTATGGGATTAAATAATAGTATTGCCTATAATCTGTTGGATGTAATATCCATTAAAATCATCTTATCTAGTCGCATAAGGATCATATGTTACTACTCTCATTAAACCTCCTTCTACTACAATTATTACTATTATTACCAACTAATGATGATGATTATGATGATGTTGATGATAGTGGTGGTGTTGATGATGATGATGATATTAATAATAATAATAGTAATTAAACAAATAAAAGGTTTTATAGTTAAGATCCCTTACTATCAGAAGCCGTCCAATTCAAATTAAAACATGTTTTGTTTTTTAATACAACGTACATCTTGATATTAGAAAGGGCAGACATTTTGGCCCGGACATTTTGGGATACGATATTTTGGCCTAGGACAATTTAGCCTAGGGCAATTTGGCCTAGGACAATTTGGCCAGCAAATGTTTTAAGTTAGGAAGTTTTGGCCAATGTATGAAATAACGCATTAACTGGATATCTGACTAGCAATGTAACGTCGAACGTAATGACGTTGAACGAACTGAAGCATACCCTAGAAAAGTGGGGTGAGGGCGAATTGGACGTCGGCCGAAATTACCTAAAGAGGGTGTATTAATGTATATACCAATGTTTAACCTGCAACCTAATATATCTGATGCGGCCAACATCGAGACTGTATGTAAATAATGTACTGACTCATCTACTTACCGCTATCGAGGGTACACAGATTGACGAAACATATACTGATGTATCTTCAGAAAAGGTCAACCTATCCACTTTCACCTTCAGCCGCTGATAAAAAACGTTCAGAATTGATTTTCTAATATATTATTGTTATAACAACAGCTCAATAAACATTGCATAAGAACTATTATACTGATGAAGCTAAGTATAATGTTGTTTTTTTTCCATCAGATTATTCCTATGACGAAACAGTAAGCCAGAATGATGGTTCAATATTCGTTGATTGACATCCTAGTTGTTTTTAATACGGTTTTCTTGTTGATAATTGATAATGACATCCCCAATTGCTATTATTGTTCATAATCATCCTTTAAATACCAATCACATAATGCTGCCATGTCGAGCCTTGTCAGTGATCATTATGATGACTACAAACAGTAATTCCTCCGTATATCACGAACATTGGAACTTTTTGATCTTCACTAACTCTTCATTTTATTATTATTATTATTATTGTTGTTGTTGTTGTTTTCTTGGTGTTGTTATTGTTGTTGTTGTCGTCGTCGTCATTGTGCCGTCTCGTACAACTTTCACGCATAACAAATGGTGGACTATACACTCACGAAGACGGACACAACGTAGTGTCTTCAACAACTAATACTAACAATTACAAAACTTCTATTGTGCCAAAATTGTCGAAAAGAATCGAGCTCAGCGGCGCCACCAGTACAGGGGTTGGGAAAACTCATAGTCCAGGTACGATGCAAAGTTGATCAACAAATCATCAGATGGCAAGGAAAATTAGGAAAGATAAGCAAATCTGAAAAGGTGAGTTTTTAAATGGTGACGTAAATAAACTATGCTATTTGATGACTTAACATGTTCAGGAAGTGTATTCCAAAGAGTAGGGACAGCAACTGAAAAAGCGCCAGTCCCAGCATGAGTTTAACCCTGGGAACATACAACAAGTGAAAACCAGATGAACGGAGTTCTCTGGGCTTGGGTGATAGAGAAAGCATGGAAAATAGATACGGAGGTTCTCTAGAAGAACGAGTTTGATAGCTAATAGTGCAGAGTTTGAAAATGATGGCAGAATGAACAGGTGGCGAGGAAAGAGTTGTTTTTTTTCAGAAGAGGGATAGAATGGGAAAACCGAGGAGACCGTGTGTTACTACAGATACTATTCAAGTTCATGTAGTTTTATACGGTGAAGAAAAGCAAACAAGACCCCACAGCAAACATAAAAAACATGATACCATATTAATACATGTACATTAAAGTATATGCTGACACATTATGGTAAGCATGTACTAACACTTAGTCACTATATTATGTAAGATAAATCTTTTGACACAAGATAATTCATTGTAACAAACAGGGCTTTATACCTGGTTTAAAACCGTGACAAGCCTAGCTAAGACGTTCTGAACACAGTGAGGTTTTAGAATATCCTTAGATGCAGTGTTATAAAGAATAGAGTTGCATTAATCATGACTACTAATAATGGGTTCTGTAACAATGGTTTTGGCGACTGAAAAAGAAATACAGCGCCGAATACGGCGAAAGTCACGAATATGATAGAAGCAGGAGGGACGTGTCAGAGAAATATGTTTTCTGAAATTACAATCTCTATCAAATGTAACACCAATATTACGTACGTAGAGTGTCTGATGTTGCAATGCTATGACTGAGGATTTTCGTAGGGAAGAAACGAGTAAGTTTGCTGCGTTTTCTGGAAGTACCTATAATGATGAAATATGTTTTGTTGGCATTGAGCGTAAGTGTATTGTTTGCCATCCAACCAGAGATATCACTGAGACAGTCACCGAGCTGTTTAAGGGAAAGATCACTGTCTGCTGTATATAAAGGTATGTTTACTCGGCTGTCATCTGCATATAAATAATGATCTAATTTGTGGCTGTGAATAACAGAGCTTAGTATACAGAGTACAAAAGGCACGTTAAAATAAACCGGACACGGATGGATATGCAAATCATCAAATATAAAGAAACAATGTAATATAATCAAACATCAATTATGAATTAATATACAGGTATCGGTATAAAGCCAACACGGCTCAGGTGCCAGTGTCAGTGTTATGACGATGGAGCACAAAATGTAAAACACATCATTTGAATGGGAGCATGTTGTGTCACATTAAATCATTTGCGTCATTTGTTAAACTAGTCGACATATCTTTGGCTATCGTGTTGGCTGTCGTTGAAGCCTTTCATAATATATTAATTATGTATTTTCTTTCTAGAGCTCTGATGGTGAATTGCGCTATATAATGCGATGAGAAAATTCGTTATTTACGCTTCTGCAAATAAGATTATTTATTTGGTATCATATGAATAATTCGAAATGTTTATTTTCGTGGAAATGGACTTCATCTCTTATCAGGCATGTTCAACGAAGTTAAAATCCAGAATGCCTATATTACCTGCATGTTCCAAACAGTAAATGATTAGATAAAATTACTGATATAAATTACTACAATATATGATAAAACATTTACTCCCATTGAGTACCAGGTTTTTGGGTGTGTGTGTGTATGTCTGTGTGTCTTGTTCATATGAAATATAGGAATTAGTAAATGATGAGGCATACACGACTTTAGTCCAAGCACTTATAATTTCTCGTATGGAATATAGCAATGCAATGTTACGTAATATATCGCTCTCCATAACAAACCGTCTACAGCGAATATAGAACTGTGCTTTAGGTCGCACTCGCAAAGGGAACATATAACACCATTTTGTTTCAGCTGCATTGGCCTCCTGTACATTTCAGATCACTCTACAAGATCCCCTTTTACATGTTCAAAATACTGTGTGGAACAGTACTACTATATATAAGAGCGATGTTATCACAAAGTATATACCAGTAAGAATGTTGCTATCAGAGTCTTCTTCAGTTTTGATGGTGTCAAAAAGCCACACAGCAGTACGGAGAGAAATCTTATCGAACACCAAACACTAGGTTGTGGAATAAGTCGCTAATTCAGGTTATACTTGCAGCAAGTAAAGACATACTTTGTAAGGTTTTAAACCCCCTTATTTAAATTAGAGATATATTTATGTACAGAACGTGTTTGTGCTATATGAACTTAGAAACTAGTTTTATTATCTTTTAAATATAAAGGGCCAACTTAAATAACTATGATTTTATTATATTTTAAATATAAAGGGCCCTTATATATATATATATGATTGATTCATGATCGATGTTTTATGGCCTAGCGACCTACAAAGTTAATGAAGTAAATGAAAGACGAAACACCCTTCAGATATGCCCACGCCGAGATTTGAAATAAGGTGGTAGTAATTTGTGGTACAACACGCTCTCAATTGCTCACTGCCCTCCATATATATATATATATATATATATATATATATATATATATATATATATATATATATATATATATCTCAAAAAATATAAAAACCGTACATTAATGTGATGTGTCGTTATCAATATGTGTGAGCATCTGGAATAAAAGTAAATATTTAAAAAAATACAATCGTTCAGTAACATAAGCATTACATTGAATATCCCATTGTTTTCGGCTACAGTAATAAAACTGAAACATCTGAGAAAAAATTGATGAAGGATGAGTTTGAAGAATTCAAATATTTCTCGGCTGAACGCGCCACTGACTCGACTGAGGTAAATATTACGGCTTTCTTCCATTATAACCGAGACAAGACGGATGCTCGCCTATCTCCACCGCATAAGAGCAGTCTTAAGAACGATTAGAAGCCTCGACCTTGTAGATAACCGAGCTATTTATTTCTAAAGAAACTTATTGGAGAAGGAACTCGGTTTGAAGGCTGAACATCAAGTATTATCAAAACCTTCAACGACACGAACGACAACAAAGTTAGTGTGGTCGTTAATAACGTTATCTGTGTATATAGATTGATGGCGGTAAGGGTAGATTCTTAACAGAGGTTAACACACACACACACGCACACGCACACATACACTCACTCACATCACTCACTTTCTCTCTTTGTGAGTATATATATATATATATATATATATGTGTGTGTGTGTGTGTGTGTGTGTGTGTGTGTGTTGTGTGTGTGTGTGTGTGTGTGTGTGTGTGTGTATTTAAATGTGTGTCTGTTTGCATCTCGAGCGGTGGCATTGGACACAGCTAGTGTTTTATATAACAACTTTAGTTGGATATAAAATTCACTTTGGTTGTATGTGGGAACAGAATTATATTTCCTAGGTCCAGTTATGTCCAGTTTGTACTATGACATTCAAGATTAGCTCTAATCTGCTTGTCATAAATAACATTTAAGAACTACAATAGTTAGAATAGCAGACGTTAGGTCAGGTTTGAAGATGATAACATAGTTCAAACAGTACGGAAGCTATGAAGCGCTATTACGGTCTGTTTCAGCGCAGATGTCAGTCTTTTAATAGCAATTAAGCTAAATAGTTTTAATAGTAGTCGCTTCGTGAGGCCTGCCCGTTGTAAAAAACTGATCTTTGAAGACAGTGACAATTGGGTTAAATAGTTTATATAATATTGCTTTGAAGAAAGATACAGCAATTGAAAAATAGCTATAAATAGGGCTGCTTAGATAATTAAGCTAAACATTCTCACTACTGCGTGATCTGACTTGGGTGTTCTACTCCCAAACTCCACGGCTGTAGGTGATTCGTATTTTGATTTTGCTTGGCGGCTTAGGGACTGGTGAGACATTACACATGTCTCAGCAAGAAAAGTCGCCACTCTGGATTCAGTCCCCTGAAGAAACGTCCAGAGTTTGAATTCACGGTTCGAGATTCTCTGTGCCCGTGCCTTATTATACACAGCTAAAACACTCATTCACTCACTCACTCACTTTCTCTCTTTCTCTCTTTGTGAGTTATATATATATATATATATATATATATATATGTGTGTGTGTGTGTGTGTGTGTGTGTGTGTGTATTTAAATGTGTGTTTGTATATGTGAGTATATATATATATGTGTGTGTGTGTTTGTATATGTGAATGTATATATTTGTATGTGTGTGTGTGTGTGTGTGTGTGCGTGCGCGCGCGTGCGTGTGCATGTGAACAGTGAATTAAAACACTTAAAGATTCATCAGGGTATAACTTTCATAATGTCTCTCTAGTCACCAGTCTAGTGTGTGCGAGCGTGCGTGCGATTGCATGCGCGTGTGCGTCTGCGTGGAGTCTCCACGTTTTTAGCTGCGCGCATTTAAACAAAAACTATCATTATAAAACCGTCATTCTTCTTGTGTTTTTGGATTGAAGCAAAATTAATGTGTGTAAAAGAAATCCTGTTTTACATGACTGTGTAAGCTTTTAAGACATTCACAAGTACCACAGACTCAGGTATATATATATATATATATATATATATATATATATTAGAAAGGTGTTGGATGTCGAATTGTGAATTGAGCACAACTCGCTTGTCCTGTGTACCTTTTATATCATATTCCACTCATATATAATAATGCATGTTAAAATAGCGCCAGAAACAGGTAATCCTGTTCTGAAGCGCTCTACAATATTAATATCCCCGACTCAGACCTATTTCCAACCAGCACACACCTCAACTCCCAACATAGCATACAACTCATGCCAGTAAAGAGGCAACGCGTTACTCAAACACATAACCACCACGTCCTGTCAGGTTCTCATTTTTATCGATGAGTGAACCAGTCGCAACATGACAGCATTGCAGCTCCCGGAGCCTCGAACTCGCGACCCTTCGGCGACGAGTCTTACGCTCTAACTAACTGCGCCATCGACACTTACACATTGGCTGAGTTTAATTTACCTTACTATTATGTGGAAGTAGCATTATATTTCCCAGGTGGATCCATATCCGGTCTATACTATGATGTTCAAGTATATTTTAGTTAATTTGTCATACATAGCATAACACTACACTGTTAACAAAGTGCTTATTAATATCAGTTATAAAATATAATATATTTAGACTGTATTACTTCATGTACCACCCAGTACTAGGCTATCAGATGATGATGATGATGATTACGAATGATCTTTTACGGCCGGTTTTTGTGCACATGGTAGGCTAAATGGGCCGAGCGATCCCCAAAGTTAATGAAGCAAAGTCAAAGTTGAAACACTACACAGATATGCCCACGCCCAGATTCGAACTCAGGTGGTGGTGATCTGTGGTCTAACAGGCTAAAGTTAGACCACTGAGGCGCCCATTGCAGTCGGTCTGTAAATCGGTGACGTGAAACAAGATACAGTAATTAAAATATAACTAGAAATATCATCTGTTAGGTAATTATTTTTGACATTCTCACAACCGACTTGCTCTGACCCGAGATACTCAACGAAACCATTAATAATGGGGACTGATTTAGTTTATTACACATCGATTAAGGGACTAACCAACAATCTTATAATCGACTTGAGTCAGTGAGTGAGTGAGTGAGTGAGGGTGAGTGTGTGTCTGCGACTAGTTTATTTAACGTCGGTACTGTATATACCTTGGCAAGCCTCTTTAGTTGGCCCTGTGATGAATGGTCCAGGTATTCTACTTACTGTTTGCATGTCTGTGCCCCTTTACACAGGTCAGCTTTGTTTAATTTGTCAAATGGAAACTTAGCTCCCGTCATTTCGCTTTCCACGCAGCAGGGGATAAAAGAGCCGATGCTCTGCCACTGACTGACTGACTCACTGACTCACTCACGCACTCACTCACTCACTCACTCACTCGCTCGCTATTGACAGTGGGTCACTATTTAACAGTCGGTAATCCAGGTAGTCATTTACCTGGAGTTCCTGTTAAATACAGCCGGTCATTAAAATAATTATCCGATAAAGTACACGATGTAAAATGTAGCCGCTTTACGGCAGATGTTGTATACATAGAATGTTAGATGATGGGTCGAGCAAAGTACGCAATAAACTAATAACAATAGTTGTTATGACAGAACAAATAACCGACCCCAATAACTATCATCCATAT
Source organism: Paralvinella palmiformis (assembly GCA_025642065.1). Lineage (NCBI taxonomy): Eukaryota > Metazoa > Annelida > Polychaeta > Terebellida > Alvinellidae > Paralvinella > Paralvinella palmiformis. Next base: position 36,709 of record JAODUP010000839.1, read on the forward strand.
CGCTATTTGTTCCCTGTGTGTTTGTGTTTGTGTGTGTGGGTGTATTTGCGTCCGAGGTCAGAATTACGAAGGCAGATTAGGTCACATCTCACAGGTACAGTGTATACATGATTTATGAACACGTCGTATGTATTATTGAATATGGGTGCCATTGCAAACTGTAAACAAAGATTCATCACACAGATAATTTATCAGCCGATATACAAACTTCTCCTATTATTTACATAACACGAATCATTCGGCTGTTGTAATGTTTATAAACTGTATTGGTGATTAAAATACTTCGTTGTACACTAACACAGGTTATATTGGAGTATGAATACTTTTTTGTGTGTGTGTGTGTGTGCCTATTCAATTCAATTCAATCAATTTATTTCAGAATATAAAATTCCATATACATATGAATTATGATACAATAAAATATATGATATGCATAACAAATGATTTTTTTTAGAAATTAAGTATTTTCGTCCATCTAGCACTAGAAACAATACATTGTACTAGCAATTGCTAGTAGCACCTAAACGTGTTTTAAAACTATAAAGGTTTTGCGAACTAGCACCACAAATGAATCAATATTATTAGTGACATAAATTCCAGAACCCCCCCCCCCCCATTAATACCGAATAATGTTCTGTATATATTATTAAAGGCCTCTACAACACGTTTATATATATATATTGTTTATACGTTGACCACAAATGACAGCCATAGGCATTGCAAAGTAACGATCTAAATAATTTTACTTGAATACTGGAGGAACATATTTTGAAGCGACTAATAACCATATTCCATCTAGAATAAAGTGATTTAACAACATATCTCGTGATACCATCATCATCATCCTTATGTTTGTCATGTATAAATACACCTAAATATTTGTTACTTGTCACGGAAGTCAGAGGTACATCATTAAGGCAGAGAGTATAGGTATAAATAAACCATTCAGTCAATTTGGTTTGAAACACATACACTTTGTCTTTTTTTCATTAAAAATAATAAAATTTGAAATAGCAAAGTCAGCACATATATCAAGCAGTTCATGGAGAGCTGAAGGTGAGGGAGTTATGATACAGGTATCATCCGCATACACTAAATGATTTATGATCATGCCATTCATAATACAACCAATATAACTCTGGTTCAAGTTGCAACTGAGCTCGTCAATGTATATATTAAACAACACAGGTGGCATAATTCCACCCTGTCTTACACCATTAGACGCAGTACAGAATTGGGAGAATTGGTTACCCCAACGAAGATAAAATGTGTGTTGACAATACCAGAATATGAGAAGTAACGTCAATATTACGTTTAATAAGTATCTTAAATAGACACCAATGATTAATACGATCAAATGCTTTTGAAACATCAAGATAACACTATATGTGTATGTAGCTTTGTGCACGCTTGTAAGAATAATTGTCAAAATCAAAGGATTTTAAACCTTTCATTCAAATAGCAAATTACAACCTGTAATTCTTAGACATGTATTATAATGTTCAAATCTACATTGTAATACTGACAGGTATTGGAAGAAAACGAGAAATCTTGAAAAAAATAATTATATATGTTACACTAGAATTGTGAAACCAGGAATTTCACGAAATCCTTAAATCTTTCAGGGAATCACTCATATATTTGAAATAATGATTTCACAAATGATAGTAACACAACACGTGATTTTTCATTGGCAGAAACGCCTAGAAATTAGCTTATTATTACAGGCAGTTGAGTAAAACATGTTAGGCCAATCTCTGTGTAGTTTGATATCCGGAATAAAATAGCTTAAGTAATAATGCTTATACTAATGAACACAATTGTGTTAAATAGTAGGATATGAATTGAGTAAAGTGAAATGCGCTAATTTTGGTGCATACATGTAAATATGTCTGATATATATATATATATATATATATATATATATATGTGTGTGTGTGTGCGTGCGTGCGTGTGTGCGTGCGTGCGTGTGTGCGTGCGTGTGTGCGTGCGTGCGAGGCTGTTTGTGTACTATAATGTCAAGCATAGCCGGTATCACATGACACACACTAGCATTATATTATCCTTTCCATCAGTACTACTTATGGAACATAAAATTGTTTTAAAGGAGCACATTGCTTCCAAACCCCATCGTGTCTAAATATCTTACTTTATGCCTTTATACGACATATGTGGGTTATGACATTTCGTTGTAGAAGAAAATATAGTAGTATAACTAATGCCCCGAACAAACAGGTTAAATTATGTATAAAATAGTTTTACTTCGGTTAAACATAGTGATCTATTTTGTATATTACCTAAACTGGTGTCATGGCAACACAATACTCAACTGAACCTATATGTACATTTGACATTTGTAATGTAATGAAACAATTATCAATGATAATCGTCTTAAGATAGATGGATCGTTTCTTATAATCTAATACGTGTTGGATAAAGGTCAAAGAAATTATTATGCGAAATATTGTATCAATATGGTATACAACTAGAATAATAATAATAATAATAATAATAATAATAATAATAATAATAATAATAATAATAATAATAATAATAATACAAACAAACAAACAAACAAACAAACCAATAAATATATTTTACTAGCAAGTGCCATCTAAAGCTACCCACAGGTGTTATGAGAAACTAATGATATTTAAACATTTAGGTGCCATTTCTTTGACTAAAATAACGTGACATCCTATCAGACAGTAGCTGTCAGTCTATTGTGTGAAGGATATTAAGTTAGAATTAATTATACACAGGAGTTCGTCGCTTCAAAATCTATACAGATTAAATACCATTATAACATAGCCCATACATATGTAATACATAAATGAGAACAGTAATTTTAGTTAGTTAATTGATATGGCAAAGAAGAGTTTCGTTTTGGGGAGACTTCAAGAGGTGATGATGTTTTCGAGGTTTTTACATTTTAATGTTACCGCGTTTCGCGGAAATTAAATTTTGCGCTTTGGGTGCATAGTTAATTTAGAACGGTGAATCTCACGTGAGCATAAATGTATATAAAACAGCTTAGTTCTTAGTGTTTTGACCAAAAACGGTAATTCCTTTTCAGTAATATCTGGATTGTATTTCTTTTATATGGTGTTAAATAAAGGAAACAGGTGATTAACTGGACTACCTGGAAAATTAATCCCAAAGAAAGGCTGTTAAGTTTTAAAGGTTATGGCTATGAATGAAACACAATCTTTATTGATGATTTTGTTTAGCATTTCAAAGAGCGAATTAACTCATTAACTTTAATCCATGTTTCCAATAAATAAATCGAACTTAATGCACACCGATACAAATAAATGTTAATATTATATTATATTATAGAAACTGGGATATGTCCAAGGCTTTGATGGTAGAGCGGTTGGATAAGATAATTCATTCACCCGGGTTCGAATCCCGGCCAGGCTATGACTGAAAGGTGTTCTTTCAGTCAGTTCGCCTGATTATGTTTGGATTTCGCTCGGCGCATTTAACTGACCTTGGGCACAAAACATTCCTCAGTAAAACTGGCAACGTTTCCTATTTCGATTCCGTCCGGATACAAACGCAACCCGGACACGTGTTACGCTGGTCGTAATTGAGCTCCGGATTCCGGTCACTAAAACGTTTTTTCTACTAGGCTTAACAACCTACTCGATCCCGTCGGTGCCCCGATGTGACTCGCTGCCCCCTGGGCATGGCTTAGCAGAGGCTCGTGGCTCATAATGAAATATAGGCGAATAATTCGATTGAGTTGCCCGAAACAATATTCAAAAGGTCACGGGTAGCGCCGATGGGGGCATAGGGTGTGTGGGAGGGGGGGGGAGACGCACACCCCCGCGGCAGGTCGACGCTACGGTCGACGTGCATTTGGCGATTAATGAACGTGATCGAATTAAGAGTACGGTGAGGAGATTAGCCTTGGCTTTACCTTTTGGTGGAATGCTTCACCTGAATGGCTCATCGTGACAAGGCCACTGGATAATGGATGATGTATTACCGGGAGGAGAGTACGGGCTTCCCGTTCGAATATCGCAGGTTATATGAGGCGAACAAGGAGATGTGATTTGAGGTTCGATTGGTGGAGGGAGATTTATGAGATTTAGACGATAATTGCCAGCTCTGGGTCGGGGTGGTTGGAATTGGTAGATGGTACAATGGTGGACCGGTTACATTCGATATTTCGTGTCCGATCACTTGTTGACTAAAGTTTATCACGGTTTGGTGTTGGTGTTGGGAAAGATTCTTCATTTGAATCATACTGATCAGATGTGGGGTGTTTCATCCGTTGCTTCATCTAATTACCCCGGAGGTCGCTCGGCAAAATTAGCATACACTATTCACAAAGAAAATGGTGCTCAAGCAGCTAACATCTATTAAATAACATTTCTCGGTTTCGGTTCACTAGTAGGCTGTTGATTGTTCAGCTGGTAACTGGTAGATTGAGCGACAGGTGAATGAGTCATACATTAAAACTGATTATAAACCTTCACTTGGCCATTATAAGTAATATCCCCCCCGGGTGTTGGGCTTTATTTCATTATGTGCTAATGTGCAAGCGAATATGATTTATATATCTGGATTACATAGAACAATTTAGATGTTGTTAACCAATTAACAAATCTATCTAAATCTGGCAGTCCGTGAGTCACTGAGTAAGTTTGTGAATTTTGTGAATATGTGTTTGTATGTGTGTGTATGTGTGTGTGTGTGTGTGCGTGTGTATCTTTGTGTGTGTCAGAACTTGGGATTTATACATCTATCTTGACTCTATCGTTCCGCCCAATACAAATGTTTTTTTTCCATTATAGTGTTTTACAATTCAGACCATGCTTGAGCATAAATTTGCGGTAGATATGAACTTCCATCTTGTGGGCTCGAAACTGACTGATATCTGTGTTTGTGGTATTTGCTGACCTATCAGCAATAAGTCCTAGGTATGACCAGTGTCGAAGCTTAACTAATTATTTCAACTCAGAATTAAATCTAAAAACTAAAAGGCACCCTGTGCTCCTTTTGACAAACAACTGGATTCACCTGGGACATTTTCTTCATGGATTATTCCTTTGATATGGTTCAAGGATTTACGTTTATTTAGCTTTCATAAAATGGAATCAACATATTTGTATCTGATTAAAACAAATACTTTTATTTAGCTTTTGTAAAATGAAATCAACACATTTCTATCTGATCAAAACATGTACGTTTATTTAGCTTTTATAATATGGCATCAATATATTTGTGCCTGTTATGTTGAAATAACGGTAGCATTGTGTTAGCTCTGAAAGGACGAACTCTTTACACCACGTGATTGTGAAACGGTGATATAATGGCCAGAACAGTTCACTCTACACCGTCACGTTCTGGGTTCGAATCCGATTCAAGCTTACCTTTGTAGTATGTTTCCCCAAGAAGTAACCCTCCGGCCATATGTCAACTGTGGGCAGTGCTTAGGGTACCCAATTGAACTAGACAGACAGCGAGAGAGGGGGGGGGGGAAAGAAGTCAGATTACCTTGGAATTTACTCAACAACCGTTTCCATTGTTTAGTAAAATATGAATGTCTGTTTCATATGTTTATTGTAGTACACCTTTCATTGATCTAAATATCGATCTACTAAGTCTCAATCCTCAATTCTAAACATATACCTGATTGTTGAATGCACCCGATAACAACGAACAAAATAAATTATACTCAAACAGACATATGTAATAAATGGTAAATACGTATATGGACCTAGAGATTTTATTAGTTTTTAACAAACATTATTCATGTACGATACTGGGTTGTGTATTTAGTGTAACTTGTATTATACAAATAAGTTATTCCTATTTCATAAACTATTAATTCCTGCTATAACGCATTACTTTGATAGTTGCTTCAGTAGATGGAAAATAGCCAATACAATAACTGCTGAGATACTAAGTTTCACATTATATGGTTTGTACAGGAGCCATTAAGACTAGTTTGAAAATGTTAACGTCTAGTTTTGACAGCTCCGAGGGTGTAACCCTATTACGGTCTGCTTTAGCCCAACTGTCAATTCGCTAATTACGATGAAGTTATCAGATTTTTAGTTATAGTTGATATGTGACGGATGTTCGTTTCACAAACTGTCCTTTGAAGAGTGTGACTTTTTTTTCTAACACCAATAAAAATAATTGATACTTAATCCTAGTTGCAAGGGACTAACTATGGCCTTTTCAAGATGCATTTCCTTTGAACAAGTTTCCTCTTCTATAGAATAAAGACTAATTATCTCGCCTATCAATCCTGGATATGTCGTTACTATGGCGCCTTAGATAAGCTGATTCCTTATTCCTGAAGTGGGTGATATCAATCATTTAACTCGATATGCGAAGTTCAATACAGATTTTTATTTAAAGTACTTTTTATTAGTCTCAATGTAGACCATTCTTTCCATGCGTGGCCGAAATACTACTCGAGAAAGTAACGAAACTATCAGACCGCAACCTTTACTTGATGAACCAATCAGGCGCAACGCGAACAGTACGAAGTCGACCCTAGGACCTGATCTGTAAGGATTAGATTGGTTATTATATTATAGACGCATGTAACAAGCAGCAAAATAAAGTAGCTGAGACGGTCACGCTGAAAATAGGTTACCTCTGCCAATATCCTAGAACATCCGTAGTAAATAAATAGGTTCCTAGCTCTAACTAAGATATGTTTAGATTAGAGCCAAATTATGGTATAATTAAATCCCTAGAAATAGCTGGAATTGGGGTTTAAACTATGGTATTTATACATAAGTGCATGTATGTGTTTATGCATATGCGTGCGCATCGCTGGGTATGTGTCTTTCTGCGTGCGTACGTACCTGCGCTTAGGCACGTGTTGATGTTATCGAACAAAGAACACCCATCACACGAAACGGGTCACGAAGTCCGTAAAACACTTTCAGCAATAAAAACTAATTAACGGAACATTTAGTTCAGCAATATCTGTCAACTGTTTGACGACTGTTTTATGTTTTATGTCAGAGTTAATGGTCATAAACCATTTAGTGATTAATAATAATCTTCCAGATAGACGTACTTATTGAAAATGCTCTTTACAGTGTCTGTCACGACAAGAAACATGTAAAGGGACTTTCGTACACACAGACACATGCAACTACGCGCGTGCGTAGACCTGCGCACATACGTACAGGCTGACACAAAACAATGTATACTAAGAAATGCCAAATATTTGTCACTATAGAAATAAAACAGTGCAGCAGTACCCACCAACACAGTAATATCAAGAACAACACACCAATATCAAGAACAACACACCAATATCAAGAACAATACACCAATATCAAGAACAACACAAAATATCAAGAACAACACACCAATATCAAGAACAACACACCAATATCAAGAACAACACAAAAACGTCAAGAACAACATAGTTATATCAAGAAAACACAGACATATCAAGAACAATACAATAATATCAAGAACAACACAGTAATATCAAGAACAACACAGTAATATCAAGAACGATACAGTAATGTCAAGAACAACACGAACATTTCAAGAACAACACAGTAATATCAAGAACAACACTGTAATATCAAGAATAACACAACAATTTAAAGAACACCACAACAATATCAAGAACAACACAGTAATATCAATGAACAACACAACAATATTCAAGAACAAGACAGTGATATCAAGAACAACACAGTAATTTTCAACAACAACACAGTAATTTCAACAACAACACAGTAATATCAACAACAATATCTACTATTTCGCCAATTTTTACCACCATTACTCCCAGCAATAACTATATATTATAATTCTTCTAATATTCGATACATATAAGATAATTAACAAGTATGTCATCAACAACAACAAATTTAAAAATGAAAGGAAAAACTACGTACACTCATAATAAAAGAAACGGGGAGCTTAAGGCTTACAACTGATATATTACTTCTATTTTCTAATTATTAACAAATTATTGATGGCAAATCTTAAACAATCTGTCCTTAGTTCTGTCCATCTCTCAAATGTGTTGTCTCTTGGTAAGTAAGCTTAGTATATGAGTTGAGGATAATATCACCTTCATATTAAAGGATACTGATCTCTCTCGACCTTCTCCAGCCCGATAATTGGTTTCTGGCTGAGTAGATCTAGTCACTGAATAAAGTAAAACAGAAGTCATCGAGTAACACGAACTTGAAATGCATTCCGGTTCAATATGATAGAAGTTCAACATCCTGTTCGAAGATTGATAAATATAGCGCTGATTGGCAGCGTACCAATATGGTTGATCTCTTATCTATCAGACAATCACCTGGAAATATTGAAGTACACGTGTATTAATTATGACATGTTCTATTGATATGCCAATTTAACATTTTGATATATCATGGTCCCTGCTGGTAAACAAATAACATTGAAAATTTAGAAACATTACATCACGTCTCTTTTTTAAACCTTTTTTAAACATTCTTAGAAGTCAAGTGGTGCAAATTTAAATGTTTTGTTCGATTTAAGTATATTATGGCTTAGTACACAGGAACTCTTTATTATTATTATTATTATTATTATTATTATTATTTTTTTACTATTATTGTATTATTATTATTATTATTGTGCTATTGCTATGAAGCTTAATTACCGTCTAAGTGAGCAATCATTGCCATCGCGTGTCCAGTTGTTCACCTAAGTTGGCATCCTTCATCCCGTCATCATATTTCCAAGAACCAAGTGAATAAAGGGGGCAGGTGTTAACAAAACATCTCCTAATTACAAGTCGAGTCATTACGACATTGTTTACGACATTCAGTAAATCCTTCTTTACGGCAGGCCAACTCGGCGGCTTAGTCTGGTATATGGACCCTTAATACACGTTGCCGTCTTCATAAACGAAAACTATGGAACATATCACCATAGAAACGGTGTCTAGGACAGGCAGTGAGTCAGGGCGTAAGTGGGTGAGTTTATGTACACATACAAGCACACATGCATATATATATATATATATATATATATATATATGCGTGTGTGTGTGTGTGTTGTGTGTGTATTATAAATATGTCTGATATATATATATATATATATATATATATATATATATATATTGTGTGTGTACGTGCGTGCGTGCGCTCGCGCGTGCGCGTGTATGTGTGATTTTCTATAACTTTAGACAATGATAACTAATTTCAACCAACCTAAGCTCTTTGATAATATTAACTCAAATTGTTTTTCGTTTTATAGATTTATAGCGACAGCTTTCCTGGAACTTGCGAAGATGACAATATATACTGACTGATTCGCTGACGAAAGATGTATGCATAATATCAGCTACATACAAAATATGTCAGGGCCTTTGTCTTATCTGTCTATGAAAAACAGTTAAATGTAACCAGTACTAATCTGTAAGTATCCCTAAGGAATGGGACGAGCTGTGCTCAGATGTCTAAAAGAAGTCTATTGCGTATCTAGACGACATGTGTAGAATATGTGTCCAATATATGTACGAAATGTGTACACTATGCTTCCAACATTTTAATAATATGTATAAAATGTGTGTACAATAGATGTTAATAATAGTTTCTTTTGTTTGGTAATTCATTTTTTTTAAACTTCGATTTACGCCTATATGCCTTGATCGTAGTTGAGTAATATTCTGACTGTACAGAAGCAATGTTATTTATGACTTGTCATCTATCAGCATTAAGCTTTTTCCAAATGAATAAAAACCCATGCTATCATCTGCGCCTGTTCACAATAACTTCCTAACTCTTCGCATACCTCATGTCCTTACTCTGACATAAAACACCCCGGAAACTGGGAAACGTCCTGTATATTTTAAAACGTAACCCATGAATAAGTATACGGGTTATTTTAAACGGATGTGGATGTTGCAACAGACTTCCGTTTAACAAGAAATACAAGTACGAATCCAATAATGCTTTGTTTTATTTAAGAATAGAGTATTTGGGTTCAGTTAACTCATGCTCGGAATATGTGAACTTTCAGAACTGAACTTTCAGAACTGAGCCGTACATTGACGTGGTAATGATACCTGTGCCAGCCCCCGGTTTCTGAGATGGTCTTTCCAACGAAGCAGGGCGCAGGCTTTCTCAACGAAACCGGCCGGACTTAGCGGGCCTCACGACGGGAAAGTACATCACTGCATTAATGACAATGGGATTATCCGTAATTTTAATGTCATCAATCAGAACGTATTACTTGCAATAATCCAGTTTTCTCCAGCCATCATCCTAACCACCCGAGCATCGGCTGAGTCTTGCCACACAGCAACGTGAAGTACCGCTGTCAATTACAGGTAAAACCTCGGCGATAATGGATTCTAACTGGCAGGGAAATGAACAAAACCTACCGGCGGTTGTGTTTGGTCTAAGATAGTTCGCGTCGCTTCTTTATTATCTTTATGATGATGGCGGTGATTATGATGATCACGATGATCGTCATTATCATCGCAATCACCACCTTCTTCATCAGCGTAATTAGACAAAATGACAAAAAAAGATAAGACATCGATGAACCATTAACTGATTACATATTGATCTTGACGTAAACGACCCGTCCCGTCGTAAAATCGGTGTCACGTAATAATAATAATTAGAACACTCAATAACTATGCTTTACAGACAGAACTTAATCAGACGCATCTCAAAACTGAAAAACTTCAAGGATTCCGTTCCATTTAAACTAATATAATAAACGTTTGACTTAGATGTGAATAGAAAGAGTATTTTACTTGTTTGAAAACTTGTATCTCAATCATGATGAGTGTTGATCTTAACTTAACACTCTATCCCAATAATGATGAGTGTTGCTCTTAACTTAACACTCTATCCCAATCACGATAAGTGTTGATCTTAACTTAACACTCTATCCCAATCATAATGTGTGTTGATCTTAACTTAACACTCTATCCCAATCATGATGAGTGTTTAGCTTAACTTTACACTCTATCCCAATAATGATAAGTGTTGATCATAACTTTACACTATATCCCAATCATGATGAGTGTTGATCATAACTTTATACTCTATCCCAATCATGATTAGTGTCGATCATAATTGTACACTCTATCCCAATCACGATAAGTGTTGATCTTAACCTTACGCTCTATCCCAATCATGATGAGTGTTGATATTATCTACTTTACGCTCTTCAGGTTTAGATGGTTATTTAGATAACGTGGATGACCTTCTTCTGTCTCCGGAGACCGAGGCCAACTAGATACTGAATAACACGTTCTGTTTTAAATAACACGAACATTCACTCACTCACTCACTCACTCACTCATAAATGAATAATTTGAATAAATGAATGAATGAATGAATGAATGAATTAATTAATTAATTAATTAATTAATTAATTAATTAATAATTTGTCGAAGGGAATTCCAATAATTGTAATTGGAGCAGAGTTATATAACAATAACCGGCTTAAGTATACAAATAGATATTGATGACACTGTGATGGGTTTTTGAAATGACAACACGATACATCTTAACATAACATAACAATATGGGAACGTCATTGAAGGTATGTCATTGGCCTACTTCTTGACAGTCGAGCATCTTGGAGTCGGATGTTGCTGTCAATATACTCGAGTCTGAGGACGTAAAGTACACTCTTGGAGATGTATGGCGGCGTAGGCTTTCGTGGAATAAGCCAAACAGATAAATATATGAAACTCAATGATAGTGCTTCAGACAAACATGGATTTCAACACTAGGATTAATACCTGACTGTTTTGAATACAATTATCAAATTTAGATAAGATAATAAACTTGAACGTAGTCTTTTCCGATATGTGATTATACATACATTTTATATAAATACGAATTATTGAAGGTTCTATGAATTAGTTCCGGTCAACCTTTTGTTTATACGGCGACAAGTATATCATTGTATATGAGATATAGACTTTTTTTGCGTTTGCTACATACGTTTCAAAGGAATAATTCATTTTATTAAGACATCTAGATGTCAACAATATTGATAGTAGCATATTGTTGTCTAGGTGGCAGCTGTGTGAAAGAAAATACAAATATTTTCCATTTTGTCTTGCATCTACACGCCTCGTACAATATCGATTTGTAATTTTTCAAATGCTTAATATGTAATGTAACACTGTTTATTAGGAAAACGATATGGCACCACATTCGACATTTACTGTTTCAGCTAATTATGTGTTGTTCATTATCCGGTCAACAGAATAAATTGACTTGTTTAGGTGTTTGGCCGTGTATGTTATTTACTAAATATGGATAAATACAGAAATACAAGCATCTTTATCATTCATCATCATCATCATCATCATATCATCATCATCATCATCATCATCATAAACTTACTAGGTGAGCATCATTAGTTACCACAGTAGAAATCCACCCATTTTAATGATAGGCAAGACAATGGACACTATCATTAGCTAAAGAAGAGATACTGTGTAAACAGACTTAGTGTTCCTTATATTTCATAATACCCGGCTTGGAGATGCACACCAAAAGAAACTATTTCCAGTTCAACAGTCATCACCTTAACAAATAAACAATACAAGTACAGAGCTGACCAGGAGAGACTTAACACAACATAGTTTAGTACTGAGTATTATACTATAAACATCAACTTAGTCAGTCAAGAGGCAACGTAGACAATGTTATGTCTAGATCTTGACGTTTGAGCTGATAACTACTATTAAGTGCCTCAGAGAAGGGGATAGGGTGTAGAAAATGTAACAAAGCGTTGATGTGTTATGGCCACTTTTGTGCACAAGGTAGCCTAAATGGGCCGAGCGACCTCCAAAGGTAATGAAGCAAACTGAAAGATATAACACCCTTCTCATATAGCCCAGTCCGGGGTCTGAACCCATGTGCCACAGCTCTGTGTGAACATATATATATATATATATATATATATATATATATATATATATAGCCTAAGCTTTACCTTGTATTACCAGCCAACTCAAGCTATGTAGGGTAGCGATATCAGTGGAAATCGAAATGACACGTCGTTTTAATAACAATTATAACAACAATTTGGCCGTTATCCGTCAGCGATTAGTGCCTCACTATAATGGGAAACGCAATGAAACATCTAATGGAGATTATAATTAACAATCTAATGGTCACCGTAATTAAACCCTTTTTAATCCGCTTCTATAATGGCGTGACGTCGCGCCGGCGGCGGTCTCAGTTTCAATCCGGAGCGGCGCTGAAAAATCCAAATCACGTCAGAAAGTGACGTAAGCGGACTTCTAATGAAGTAGCTGCCCACGTTCCGGGCCGCAAGTACCCACTCGACGAGAAGAAAACGAAAGACAATTTAGAAGGGAAGTTGTTTTCTATAAAAGAGTAATTGAAATATCCCAAGATAAGAAAACAACGGCTGGACCAGGCATTAGTATTGTTATTGGCGAACGATCATTAAAGGATTGTCGGATGGTGAAGTGGAGTCAATCATAAGGCAAGGATTGGGTTCTTGGACGGAATGCAAAACCTGTTGAATAATGATCGTTTCTCTCTCTGTCCTTCATTCACTCTCTGTCGCTCTGACACACACACATATTCTCTCTTTCTCTCTCTCGCTCGCTGTGTGGATATGTGTTTCAGCGTGCGCGCGTATTTGTAGGGTACGTGATATGATTGGTACCAAGTGGGATAATTGGCAGGCCAATACTCCAATCGAATAAGTCCGGTTACGAGAGGTGATGATTGGTGTTTTACGGCCACTTCTGTGCACATAGTAGGCTAAATGGTGCGCGCGACCTTCAAAGGTAATGAAGCGAAGTCAAAGATGAAACAGCCTTCAGATATGCCTAGGCCGAGATTCGAACTCATGTGGTAGTGATCTATGATCCAACTCGCTACCAGTTAGACCACGGAAGGGCCTGGTTAAGAGAGTGGTCTAGATTTCGTGAATACATATATATTATATTCTATAACCTGAAACTCCTGCAATTCACGAATGATATTAATTTCAAGGAAACATTAACAATGAATAAATACATGCGCTAAATCTCGGTACTAGTGTAAAAAAAAACGATATTCACCGGAAGGCTCGTATCGAGTTTCTGGAGGAAAACAACACGTAGCGCATTTGAGAACAAAACAATAGACATTATTAATGTGTTTATTTTGACATAATGTTTTCTTTTTCGGATTATATTCTGCTCAATTTCCCAGCAGTTATCAGATTGTCCGGAAATCTATTCCCGGTTTTCCGAGATTTTATCAGATGTTTTGTTCCTTTCTTTTATCCTTTACACGTCTCAGACGACTCATCTTTAAGCGGATATCAGACATATATATAAGTGCTATCGGAGGACTAAAAGGATTCCTTGTTAAATGGCTAAGTGCTACATATCGCCAGCTAAGCCGATCTATAGTGTAGGAACTCCGACATTAGCCAGTTGAGTTGATTTGAGTTGTTTAGTCTGGGCTTTGGTCACAACTCGGACAGAATGGACATGTACGAACAACACACATATTGGAGTAAGATTCGAACCGACAAGTTGGAGATTTGAAGCGCAATGCTCTAACCGCTACACAATGATAGCTTCCCTGGCATTAGCTAAAGACATTGTTTGGAAATGGATTATGTAGAGAGTTGGTGTAGATAGTAGATTGGACGGAAGGTTGAATGGGCCATTGTCTCGTTCCAGTCACAGTAGAAGATACTACGTTACGATGAGAATCATCTCAGATCAAGATACAGCGAACTGAAGTAAACTGTCAAGAAACGTTCATTACCAGACAATTCTAGGATCTCCCTATATGTTATCTATCTCTTTATCTCATAGCTAGATATGATTCTGATTTAATGATGATGATGATGATGATAATGATGATGACGATCTGAAAATGGCTATAATAATAATGATTAGTACAATGAAGACTATGATGATGCTGCTGCTGCTGATGATGATGATGATAACAGTGATAATGATGATGATGATGATGGTGTTAACAATAATAATAACAATAATAATAATAATAACAATAATAATAATACTAGCAGAAATGATAACAGCGTTGAAAACAATAAACTCAATTTTAAAAAGCGGTTGCTCTGGAAGTGATAGTTAAACAGTCGCTCCACAATAAGATAAACATAACCCTTTGTACAGGTTAAACATTGCTATAATTTCTTTAAATCTAATCATCCTCTCACTAATCTGTTTGCTTATTTGTAGATAATAACGTCAAGTATATGATACGACACATTTCATTTAATAGGTGTAAACAATTTTCAGCGGAAAGCTTCCTATAATGAGGTCAGTTGTGATTAAGAAGCTAGATAAAACACTCCATTATGATGATGATCATCATTACCATTATCATCAACACCACCACCTTCACCACCTTCGCCACCACCACCAACAACAACTATAACAACAGGAACTACAACAACAACAGCAACAACATCAGGTTTTTCCCCGTCCGTAATCGTCTTTGACTTGTATACAGCCAGTCCGTTGTCGTCTATTAGGGAAGTCCATTACTCGTCGCCGAAGAGCGCGATTTACTTCGTAAAAGATCATTTGGACACGACACGGTAATCACCATCTCTAACATCCCGATGGCCTCCATCTACTCAATGCCTATATACTCTCAACAATAGAGTAATCGACGCTAAATTTATAAATCGTGGCCCGCCATCGAAGTATCTGTCATTGCGTCTGAGAAGCTCTGTACGGCTGCTAAAAGCATTTCTGCACGCCAGCTCTCGGCTCCCTGTAACGGGGAGGCGCTAATCGGGGATGATTCGATGGGCGAACCGAATCGA
>JAODUP010000839.1:57500-62500 GCA_025642065.1 Paralvinella palmiformis
ATGGATTATATAATTTATATAGTATTGCTTTGAAGAAAGATACAGCAATTGAAAAATAGCTATAAATAGGGCTGCTTAGATAATTAAGCAAAACATTCTCATTACTGCCGTGATCTGACTTGGGTGTTTTACACCCAAACTCCACGGCTGTAGGTGATTCGTATTTTGATTTTGCTTGGCGGCTTAGGGACTGGTGAGATATTACACATGTCTCAGCAAGAAAAGTCGCCACTCTGGATTCAGTCCCCTGAAGAAACGTCCTTATACACAGCTAATACACACACACACGCACACATTGACACACACATATACACATACAAACACATATCTATGTCTATGTATTTGGTTATCTATCTCCATATCTCACATCCACATAACCCGAAATGACCTCAAAGCACAACTATACGGTAGCGAGTGGGTACAGTATTACGAGAGACATTTCACAAAGAACAACAACAACAACAACATTAGCGGCTAGCAAATATACCAAGTTGTCCGTGATGATGATGACGACGATGATGATGATCGTGGCGTCGTTCTGCGGTATACCATCACTATACATATACATTTAGTTATGAGGGTCATGAATAATAACAATCAAAACAGTTCAGGGAGCAAGGATGTTGGTCCCCTTCTTGGTGTTAACGATTGCGTTTCATGAGTAATGGCAACAGTATACGACACTCCTAAATATGACGTAGTGCGTCCTATATGATCATGTGATATAATATGGCGTCGAATATACGACCGCGTGATGTTATATGGCGCCGACAGATGGCCAGCGTAGCAGTGGATCTTGATCGGGAATTGTCCACACTATTATTATTTATCGGCAGATTATTCATTTCATGTCCCCGGTGATATTCCAAACGACGAACCTGGGACCTACTACTCACCAGAACAAACCGGACGTTTATTTTCCGCGGTTTGTTTTCAGAAGGCGTAGAACGTGTTTTGAGGAAGAAACAAACCCAACTGACGTCAATTAATTCCTGAAATAAAAATATACCTAATGGCGCCATAATTATTTCTACACTTGCCGAATGATGCCAAAAAAGGAAACCAGTTATCGATGACTTGTCAATATAATCCAAAAGACACGATGTCGTTAATTACGGTACAAAATACTGTTAATAACATTAATGAGTAAATATCTGTAGATTATGGCGTAAAATAGAGTATGTTTATCACCAATGATTGGTTGTAATCCATTACAAGGTATTCTATTTACCAAGAAATAAAGCAACTTGTTAATCACTTTAGGCGAAACACTATTTATACCTTGCATTAATGAAATTTGGTCGACTTTCTTGCATTGTGAGACTGGAGTGAATTTCAGTTTTTATTTTTCAGGAACAACTCCTTTCGTTCATGGTTAGTCTTTCTATCGATTGTTATTAATCGATTGTTATTTAATCTAATGGAAATAAACTTTTAAAAACTCGATCAATGATCAACGTTAGCTCAAAAATAAAATCCGATTGTGCAAGATCAGCGGAGTTTGACTAAATGCTAATTTATGATAAGAAAAATTACTTGATTTCGCTTCCTTTCTGTTGTTATAATATAATGAGTTTCCAAACAAGTTCTCAAGTTATTCATAAGCTTCATTCGATTCACCCTTAACAATAAGGAATAAGGACAAGACAGATTTCATTGTTTTCTCATCCAAGCAACCTGTGAAGTAAACTGAGACTCTTCGCATTGAGGAAGGATCCAGTTATATAAATTCTTCCATGTCTATAATACATCTAGGGCTCATATTTGATAATACCCTAGGAATGGAGAAGCATGTGAATTATATATCTACATCCTGTTATAATCAAGTAATATATAGGACTTATTCGTAAGTACTTAAATGATGAAACGCGCAAGACTTTAGTTCAAGCCCTTATTATTTTTCGATTGTACTATGGCAATGCATTGTTATATAATATAACCCTCTCTCTGACAAACCGCCTACACTGAATACAGAACTGTCTGCGCGTCTGGTAACATGCACGCGCACAAGGAGACTTATAACATCAGTTTTGTATAAGCTGCACTGGATTCCTGTACGTTTCAGGTAACTGTACAATATCCTGTTTCGTACATTCAAAGTACTAAGTATATATTGCAGTGATCTGAGTCCGATTAACTTTTAGGGATTCTTAGCATCAGCTCCCAGACTGTGGAATAAGTTGTCAAACCATATTAAACTCGCAGTAAGTATTGTGTATTGTGTAAGATTATTAAAACCCACTTATTAAAATTGGTGTATCAATTCTATTTAAGCCAGCTTATATGTATTTGAGCTATATGAGCCCCTAATATGTTTTAATTATGTTTTAAATGTAATGCGCCTTAGAGCAATTCCAGTTGACTAAGGAGCTATATAAAATACTATTATTATCATTATTATAATAACAATATATCCGGCCGAAGTAAGTGATGGTGTTTAACAACATTTCATCTCTAAGTAGCTGGTTCTGTATATTAGTTTAGAAGGAGAGAAAATTTAATGACTATCGATGTTAACGGAAACAAAATTCAGAAAATGTCGTAAAAAGTGCTTAGAACATTTGGAAAATTATGCATCACAGTATTTAGATTACAGAAGATTTCCGATTAGTAAGACACCGGGTCTGCCCTGATTGAATGACAGTAAATGACGTAGCCATTCAGAGCTTGATGTACAGTTCGAAACAATTATGTTCCTACCATGAATAGGTTTAGTACTAAGGAAAACAATTAGCTCTTTACAATCTACTACTGCTATTATTGCCTTTACTTCTGCTACTAACAATTTTGCTATAACAGCATGCACACAGCTGTAGGACATCGGTTCCAATTGAAGCTGTGCCATGTGCTAACAATGTTCAAGCTCTCAATTCGCTTCATTAACTTCGGAGGCCGTTAGACGTCAATAACCTACCATACACATAAACGTTAAAGTTGTACTGCGAATGTTGCTACTAATAGTAGTAATTTTAATTTTAGTATTATTAACAGTAATATTACTAGTATTATTATTATTACTAGTAGTATTAGTAGTAATATTATTACCGGAGGAATAATAGGATTGAGAAATAAGACAAGAATAGTAGCAGTAGGAGTAAAAGTAGTGGTAGTAGTAGTAGTAGTAGTAGTAGAAGCAGTAATATTCGTAGTAGTCAAAAGAGTGGTTAACGTTGTAGTAGTAAGAGCAGTTATCTACATGAATATAAACAGCATCAACAACAAGGGAACCTGTTAGAAGTATAACAACTATTATTACCACTACAACTATTACGACGACTACTGCTACTATTCCTACTATTACTATTTCTGCTCCTACTGCTACTACCACTAGTACTTCTCCTCCTACTAATACTACTATCATTACTATTACTACTACCGTTAATACCCATTATGATAGTACAAATAAAGTTGTTGATGTTGTTGTTATATTGTTCCCGTCTGTCTTAAGGATGTTTAATATTTCAGCTTACTACCTTCACAAAAGTGGCCACAAAACAGCAACGTTTAATGCATACGGCGTAGGAAGGTGTTGTTGTTATTGCTGTTATCTGTTAATTACGAGCTGCTGCGTCAACATAATCTACAATAACATCACAAGTAGTATTTATCTTAGTAATTAACAAAGGTAGAACAGATGATGATGATGATGAATGATATTTTACGGCAAATTATATGTACACGGTAGGCTGAATTCGCTGAGCGACATCCAAAGGTAATAAAGCGAAGTCAAAGATAAAACACCCTTGAGATATGCCCACGCCGAATTTCGAACTCAGTTTGTAGTGATCTATGGTCCAACACGCTACCAGTTAGATCACGGAGCCGCATAAAGCTAAAGCGAAAGGAGTTAAGTTATTTCTTGTCTTTTCAATTTCCAGTCTAAATATGTTTAACAAATGGTTGATCGGTTGATGGTTTTCATTAATCTCGTTGCTATTCTTACCCGAGGCTAATGTCAGAGAGGCCACCCCCCAGAGAAACATGACACAAACAAAGGAGTGAAGCGGAGTCGAACCAATGACTTAGAGGTTTGCAGCTCAGTATCTCAACCACTGCGCCATCTGAATGGCCTCTCTGTCTAATGTAAACATTGCATATTTCTATGTAGGTCAGTTATTTTATCCAGAACCGTCGCCTACGATCGCTGATATCGTCTTTCCGATAACAGATCTAACGATTGACATTCCTCAGGGATACTTCCCTCGGTGTCGCTTGTCACCTCGTCATGTCGCGCTCGTCTTCATAATCGCATTACCTTCGTTTATCGGTAAATCAAAATGCCAGCTGTCCCTGGGCTTTTCGTTATCAATCATAACTGCATCGATGGGGACGTCGACCTGCCACCAGCGACCACTGACTGCTAACACAAACCAGGTGTCCCATCCATTGGCCGACTTTCAGCGCCCCATCTCGTCCAACAATGGCGAATTATTCCATAATTTCAGCCTTTGTCCGTCGCACGCCATACATTTCCCATAATCCGATTCGCCTCGTCAGAGCCAAGCCTTCTTGGGAATATTCTTTCCCTTTTCGTCGTTTGCTCATGAAATCTTAATGGAACGATTTGCCATGATTATCGATCAATGGGCGAGGCCGTGCGTTCTTGACCTTTGGGTATTATGTTACGGCCTGATGCGGAAGAGAGAGATATACCACTTCGTCTATTCGTTCGTTGTTCCTGTTATTTGTTCAGATTCTCTGCCGTTTGTGTTTTATCCTTTGTAGTCTGGCGGGTGTCTCGTTCATCACCGTTGTGTGTCTCTTGCTGGTGATGACTCCAGTGATGTCTCTAACGATGAGCACGTTATTTTATTGTCAATAAGCTGTCAGCCTTTGACTTTCTTTAATGATAATGGATGAACTAAGCGCAGGCCATTTGGAAGAAGTAATTCATCGGAACATGAAGGTGGGCTTCTTTTTTTCCAAGTAGACTCCATCGTATGTTTTATGTGTGTGGAGATATTAGGTTGACCAGCTGCAACGGTAAACGCCTAAGTGTT
>JAODUP010000839.1:70000-92500 GCA_025642065.1 Paralvinella palmiformis
GTATCGTCGACAAGTTATTTGTAGAAGCGAAGGCTTGCTAATTTGTTATCCCTATTTGGTCAATTAAGAAATTGATTTTGAAGATTGGGGTCTTACACTGAATTGTATTTTTATAAACCGGCTGAACCAGTGTTTTTATGTTGTTCGCTTGAAAATAAATCGCAATATAACGTTGTAAATGGCCCTATTCGTGTTAATTAATATAGCACAATAAACAGGATCAGATAAGGTATGTCTGGACGTAATTGAAAACAATCTTTTCGGGTTGTTAAATGAGCAAATCGAATGATCGCCACCTTAGAGAAACTATTTTTAGCCTCTCCCGATTGTCCCCGAGAATGGGCCCTAATTCAATCATAAGGCCGGCTGAAATTATGGAAATCTGCCCGTTTCATGTGTAGCAGAAAGGCAGTAGGTTGTCCAAGAGGATGGATGTTCATTTACGATACGGAGACATCCAAGTTGGATATTTATGAGAGCCAATACTCTAGCCTAAGCTGGACGTCGGACGAATGTCGCCCTTCGAGGGGAACTTCAGACTTGTTTTATTTGTGTATTTAATTGCTCGTTCGGTGCTCATTATCCAGTTTTGTGTGGCGCTACTTCGTTAAGGACAGACGAGATCTCTAATTGATAGTACTGACGTCGGCCAATCTTAACTACTCTGATGGTCGTTTTTTGGTTGAGTTAGACATCATTCTACTCTTCGTTATATCACATATAGTCGATGACAGCACCCACAGTCACGGATGGCTGTACTTTCGTTCTTAGCACCATAACCATATAATATCTAAATATATTTATAGCTTACTTTAGAATTTACAATATATGGCATATTCGATGGAGAATACCTTACTAGTTGTTGCCTGGTTGCATGAAAACTCCCTCCTACTATAGTGCCACGGCTGGGATTCGAATCTCCTACCTCGCGCACAGCATAACCATGAGTAAGAAAGTCCCACGCTCTAACCCACTATGCCTGTATTATATATATATATATATATATATATATATATATATATAAAGATGTGTGTGTATATATAACAGAATGTTATGTTGTCTCGTTCGTAGTAGGAATTCCGAATTGCAGCAAATGTGTGATATTGCTTCAGTGTACACATCAGAACAATAAATGACTTGCCTTGTATTGCTTCATGCATTGTCTTGTCAGAATTGGCTACGTACGTAGACTGTATGTTCAGCTGATAACAAATAGAACATGAGCACCTATAAATATTTCTTACTCGTGGTATTTTACTATTGTATTTTTCAATATTCTGATGGGCACCAGGACGTATTGTTGTCTAAGCAATCAGATGTTGAACGATTCTGGCCAAGGCTGTATAAAAGATCGGAAGAAAAAAAATCCATATGGCCATCACCGATTACTATAGCACATAGAACTGCAGTTTCCTACTCATTTTCAGAGAGAAAATAATTTTAGTGGAACCCAATCTCGTATGCGTCGATCACACTTCATTCGCAAATATATAGTTTAGAGTTGCGAATATAATATTTTAATGAACTGAATGGAATCAGTTTAGAGCCATACTAATATGTAGACACTTGTCAAGAACTGTAATATTTCTTTATTATAATAAATTTCAAAGAGAATCTGGTGCATTCTAATTACAATTTTTAACTACATTATCAATATTCCTTGTGAGTATTCCTACTTCCTTTTGATGCTTTACATTAATTTTTGATATCATGTTTAGGATGAATTTCTAAGAAAAGTGATCTTCTTCTGTCAATCAATATCTAAAATAATTGTATGTCTTTTCATATATAACTTTATTATTATATTTATTGTACTAAGTAAATATTTTTCATTAATATAATTTTCTTCGCTAGTGGTTCTATCGTAGTTTGGGTGTAAATGATTTAAACGATTAACAATAATAATAAATAATAATAATAATAATAATAATAATTATTATTATTATTATTATTATTATTATTATTATTATTATTATTATTATTATTATTATTATTATTATGGTAGTATATTTTCCATTTCTCGGTGATATTGGAGTCATTGTTTCTTATTACCTAATAATGTCTGGCTTAATTATCATCATTGTAGAATTCAAACATGTGGCCTTCGTGGCTTTTATCAGTTTATTTCTTTAGTTTCACGATAACTCATCAACAATTACAAATGCCAACACCCATTGCTATCATGGTATGCTTCCGAAAACTATTCTACTGAAAAAACATTTGTTCCTTGGCCATATTAACGGCATTCGAACATTGTTCTTCGTCGTGTGATGCAGTATAAAGAAGCACAACATGACACGCCACTCTACTAAAAATAGACTGTGCATGCATCCTAGGCAACCTTCTGCTTGCCGTTCGATTTCAATATATACGCGAGATCAGCATCCAATGCCGTGTCTTGTTGCCATATTTTATTAACACCCAGAGGGCGTACGTCATGCGTGGGCAAGTGACCGGAAGTTCGGGCACAATACATCGTGGACGCCTTACTTCGGCAATATTCCTGCGCCGTAATATTGTCTCATCATTCATCATCATGTGTACGCCCGACTGGCCACGACAATTACGTTACGATACGGACCAACTCAGGTAGAGATGTATTAATCAAGGAGTCCCAACAAAGGACGTGGTGAAGCTTAAGTAAATCGTTCGGAAGCTTTTATCATCAGATTATAACGGCATCTCGTTAGATGTTATATATCTCGTTATCTATTATATCTAGGGCGCCTCCGTGGTCTAGCGGTAGCGTGTTGGCCCACAGATCACTACCACCCGTGTTCGAATCTCGGCGTGGATATATCTGAAGGTTGTTTCGTCTTTCACTTCGCCTCATTACCTTTGGAGGTCGCTCAGCCCATTTAGCCTACTTTGTGCAGAAAGTGGCCGTAAAACATCATCATCAATCTATTATCTAAACATAGGTTTCGGCGACTACTATGATATGATGATCTCGATGATGATGATGATGATGGTAGTGATGATGGTGATAGTGATGAGATGATGATGTTTGATGTTTTACGGTCACTTCTGTGCACATGGTAGGCTAAATGGGCCAAGCGACCTCCAAAAATAATGAAGCGAATTGATAATGGTGAGGATGACATACATAAATAATAATACAATTTATTTTGTATATTTATTATACAGGTATTTACATATTATTAATATTATCATTAATGTTATTATCCATTTTCACTGACTCTTATTCTTTTATGAAATATTTAAATGTCATTCTGAAAAAGTATTGGTTACCACGTTGGACTTTGTATAAATAGTCTTTGATGTATAATGCAATATAATAATGTTATAATGAAAGCGACAGTTTTTAAAAGTTGATATATAATCTGGGATATGAAAGAATATTTTGGACAAACGTAAAATACAATATGTGCTGCTTCATGCTATATCTATTCTATTAATACTATACTGTATTTGTATTTACATAGCTTTATAAAACACCTGAGAGTTATACTAGTTGAAACACTTAAATCGCTAAAAGGATGAAAATTCATATCCATTAATTAATACTTTTCTGCTCTGCTGGGTAAGTAAGTGAGTCAGTGTTCCAATCATCGTGGGTTGTTTTCCTACGGCTGAAGGACTACCCAATCGGAAATAAGATAACCATACTTCACTTTGCTGATAGATGAAACAACCGACACACTTCAATAAATTACTGACATTCCCATTGATGGCCTGAATGTCTCTGAATGACTTAAGCCCGGCGACGTATTTGATGAATATTTGTTTAGCATGTCTGCTAACTAAACATGGTGTTCTAACGCTGATTGTGCCATCAGGTTGGATGGGATGGCGCGGTAAAGCTTCACTAAGTGATTACTGTCACCGAATGGTGCCACACCATAAACTCACTTATTTGATGGAACTCTCCGATCTCCTTCTTCTGAAGCCTTGGGAACTGATGACAATAGACCGATCCGGGCGAAATGCGTTGCATCGATTACCAACTGCGGTCTCGGGTTAGAAACAGCTATGTCGCCCACTGTTAATACGGGGTGGCTACGTTTAACTAACTAGTTAACACTGAAAATCTTTCAGCCAATTATTTTCACATTACACGGACACTGAGACTAGTAATTCAACTGAAGGATTGAGCCTTTACAAAGTATTTAACACAATACTTGTCAAGATATAACCCAATGATTGAGCGGACCGATTTTTCCAGATGAATCACACAGCTAAGTCTTAGTTATTCCTGTTGACTTGTAGGGGATTTTTTCCATGGGCTTCAAAAATTAAACTTTTATCTCATTCTAATTTGATTTTAATGAAGATTTAAACATATATTTAATGTAAAGTTTTGGAAATATTATTTTTATTTGTACCTGGGAACCAATCATATATGTATCACATGTTTATTATTAAGTACAAATTGTTATTACATTAGACATGTATCAAATATGGCACGAATGGCTGATTCAGAAAATAAAACAGTTCACTTTCAATACAAGATATCATGCATAAATATCAATGTTACAGTAATAGGAATCACCCATAGAATTAAATCTATGCGTTCATTGGTTTTATCCATTCACGTCGTCATGTCAGATAGCAAAGATTCTACAAAAATAATTATGATCTAGACAGGCCGGACCATGAGAGCCATGCAAATCGCGCTGAACGTTATTTAGTTTTGTGGCACATATCTATTGAATGAAGTCTATGTCATTCCTATTAAATGCAAAATGATGATCTGGAGATCACAAACCCTTAATGGACTATAAATAAAATCCAATATAGCTGGTAAACAGCCTAAATATAGCTTTTCAGTAAGACATGTATCGGCCACTACACGCGTAAATCGCCATGCAACACAGTGATCCTTAGACTTCTAACCCGAGACCGTAATGTGAAATTCAGCCGCATGGTGGCACCAGGGCTAATTGGTTCGGTATATTGCGTATATTTTTCTGATAACCTTTTCTAAATCAGATCAGAACACGATGGTATTGTCCTGGTATTATGTTCAGCTCGTTCTGGATAAACGAATTCGTGAACTGGAATCGTTGTTACCGATGAAATTATAATTTGATAATTTTATTATCTACCTATATATCTGATGCAATTATAATGAACCCTCCCCCCTCTCTCGCCCCTCCCTCTCTCTCCCCCTCTTCCTCTCTTTCATTTTCTATCCCTCTCTCGCTCACTCTCACTTTCTCTCTCCGTTATCCCCCCTCTCTCCTCCTCTCCCCTTTCTCTCCGTCTTTCACTCATCCCCCCATCACTCCCTCTCTCTATATCCATCCATCCCCCTCCGTCCTCCCCCCACCCTCTCCCTCTGACTATCTCTGTATTATAGCTAATTATTTGCAATTGGGATATTCCATGGGCCCTTATTTTCTTAAGCTTTACATGTTCACGACAATAATTTAGTGTTTAAAATCGGCCTCAATAGTGTTTAGTATCTAGGAACATTTGTCTGCCTTACGTTGTTGGACATCCATTTTCTGTGCTCGGTAATGTCGGCGCCAAGGGATATTTAAATAATCTAAGGAATTACCTAGGAATGGAGGAACATTTAATCTCTTTCGCGATTAATGTATGACAGTTGGTGCAAAATACAACAGCCAAGAAGAAAACAAACCTGTTATTGATCACTCAATACATACGTTTCGTATACCTAATATCAGCCCAGAAAACTGATATCAATGGCCGCCCTTCGTAATTTATCAGCTTTATACAGATACAAAACTTACGAAAATAGGAAAATTAACATATGCTCATAGGATCAATAACTAATTCACCACAGTGAAACATAGTAATATACATACAAACGCTCGTACGCACACACGTACGGACGCACGCACGCACCAACACACACACACGCACGCACACGCACACACCCACACACACACATATATATATATATATATATATATATATATATATATATATATATATATATATATATATATATATATATATATATATATATAAGGTGAGTTAGATTTACATCTAAATATATATTCATCTTCCTTTATGGTTATACAGATGTTATATAATATCAATTATTATAAGTCTATAATAATAATAATAATAATAATATATTTATCGAAAATAACAAGCGCTGCATTGATGGACTGTATCTACTGTATCTGATATAGGTTGTTCACATTATACAATGCTGTCGTTGATTAATATCTATGAGTTGTCTACCTGTGTCGGTTACGACATCTTGACAATTAATTAGTAGGGCAACAGGATAACGGCCTACATATGTGGAAGACATGTATCGACATCTGCAAATGCGAAATTAATGGAGCAATCCAAGTCGTCAATGATGTATGATTAAACATCAGCTCGATTGTGAAACGACTTATAAAACTAAACCACTGTGGCAGTAAATTAGCCATAATGCACGTCAAAGGTAATTAATAGCTCACTTTGCCAGAAATTAATTCGTCAGTCAATCTCTGGAGCGCTACCTGTAATCGGCTCCGGTTATGATTCATCTTCTCGATTACGTTGTCTCATTCAATCACCGCCACAATCCTTCACCCAGTGCTGGTCGGTTAAATACGCTAATTACTTTACCTGAGTAAGCACTCCCTAACACCTGAGCTAATGAGCTTTTCAGATAACGCAGCAATATAAAGGCTTGCTGCTTCCAGGTAAGAAGATAAGATTACACTTTGTTTTATTACTGCCCGACACCAGTTAAATGTATTCCCGTTTTCTTTTACATCCCGAATGGGGAGGTTGGGGGGTGGGGGCGGTGTTAAAAAGGTGTTAAAAAAGGTGGGTGTTATTTTTATTTAAGGTTTATATTTTCGTTAGCACATGCCATATTTTTTGGAATCCATTTGAAATGAATCGCATTATTACTAATAATAATTAGCTACTAGAAGCTGTATAAATAGCATACATTATGGTACTAGTACAGATGGCTTCAATTGTAATACTGTCTTTATTTGTCGTGAATACTCATACTGGTACCCACGCACACGCACACGCTCACAACCCATCGACACACACCCACACACCTACACACAAACTTACAAACACACACGCGCGCGCACACACATACAAACGCGCTCAAGCACGTACGCACTATTGATATTTTACACGGCTCAACATTAAGCGTCACTCTACGTTCAGTTCTTTAATTAATCGTCAATGGGTTAGGTCGAAATTTCCCGAATCTCTGTTCCAGTGCATTTGCAAACACTACAAGCATATAGGGAAATGAAATGAAAGCGGATGAAACACCCTACAAATACAATCAACGCTGATGTTTGAATCCATGCCTTGTAATCCACAAAACAATCTGCTATAATTACGCAAGGAATATCCATATATAATATATATATATATATATATATATATATATATATATATATATATATATATATATATATATATATATATATATTACATAGCTCAAACCAGTACAATCTTAAACTTAACTGAATTTGATGTTCCAACTGTTTCTGATTATTATTATTATTATTATTATTATCTTGTTGTTGTGGTGGTGGTCGTCGTTGTGGATGTTGTTGTAGGCCAGCGAAATATCAGAATTAGTGACGTTTGCTAAGTTTTATGAAGATAACCTTAGAAATATTAGCCTTTACCACTGATGTATTCGCGTCCCTTTGTATTGTGGTATTTCAGATACATTAAGTTTTATCAGTACATTTATTCGCTCCAATCCTCGCATATATGAGCCGATTGACTAATGAAGATAGCAGTAAATATATTTCTAGCCCAAAACCTGTTTAATAAAATTGATAAAAAAACAAACCGCAAGGAAAATATCAGTTATGAACCGCGACCAATAACATGTATTGTTTTAGTAAATATGTGTTATATGACTAAATACACTGGATCTAGTATTTAAAACAAATATACATTTTATTTAAAATACCTGTATTTACGATTAATGTACACCAAACCACCAACAATGATTATAGGTAGAACATCACATGTTTTTTACTTAGAATATTAAACTTGAACAGATGTATGTACTCAAACATGCACACTCAACTCAATTTAGCTGTTGATAAGTGGGTTTTCAAGAGTAATAATTTACATGATGCTGGGATGCGTGCTAAAATGCAACTTGCGATTGGCACAAAGATAAAAATGGAGCTTTATTTAGAGATCAAAGAAAAACAATTAGTTCCTTCATCATGATTAAAGCGAAGACAACTAAATTAATTAAGTACATATGATAAATAAATTACAAAGATTTAAATAAAATCGTAAACAAGCTATAATCGATAGCCCCATTAACACATCAAACGTTCTACTGACGTCACAACGTCTGATGCCAACAGGTATCCAATCACAGTCAACCAACTATCAGCAGTTGCACTATGACATCTATGGCAAGGAACATTTAATGGGGATATAATAATAAATATGTTCAGTCACGAAAAAAGACAATTTTCATATAATCGTGGTGTGAATTTAGAATTATTGATTTTATAAAATAATTTGGAGCCTACGTGTATGTTACGATACGTTTTGTGTGATTCCTTTAAATCACTCGCCTCCCATCGGTTTGTGATTAGATTATAAATTCTGCACAAAGAATTAAAAACAAGCTAGCATCTTGCCAAGAAATATGCTATTTATGATCACGGATAACACTTTTAATTGGAATTCAACTTGCTGTATTTAAAATAGCAATTTAGATGGAGTCAAAGTCGATTAATTATTTCATTTTTCTTTAAATTAAAAGTTCTAAATTATGCTAACATGATTATTTATATCTGATCTAAGAACTACGAGTGGTATTTCCACGTTTGTTACGTCCACATTGTCTCGATATGTTTAATTTGCTTAATTTAGACAGTGTTTTCCTGGTGTCTTTTGAACTTTTCGTATGAAGAGCTCGTTGATTAAGATGTTAGATGAATGACGCTGCTCAATTGGTACCTAGAGTATTCCGACAGAGCAGTGATTAGAGCACTGCACTGAAAATATCAGATTCCTGGTTCGAATCAAGCTCGTGGCAGTCTTTGTGGGAGATATTTCCCTTTGGGAGACCCCCCCACGACCTTATGTTTCAGTAAAAAACTCAATTTAATTGGAACTCTTTTACTAACCAATCAACAACCTGATACAATGGCCTATGGTCTAGGCATTATTACTTCTTTTTTGTATTATACAAATAAATGTAGCTTAACAACACAGTATAGTAGTATCCGATTTGATGTAAGCGTTTACATCGAGAAAAATGTATTTGGTTACGTGGAGATATAACATGCAAATGTAATCAGGGACTAGGACTACCTTTAATTAGAGCACTGACGTGTGTTTTACCCCATCCTAACATGTTTAACACAACCATCGCTTCTGAAGGAAGCAAGGTAATATATTGTACACAATTTCATGAAATAAACGGTATACTAGTGTTTCCGTATAATAAAATTATGTGTTAAATTGAAAATATCGCATTGTTCGAAACATAGATATAATTATAATTAATTTTCACACACACACACCACACACACACACACGCACGCACCACACACACACACACACACACACAAACATACACGCACACACATATATATATAAAGTTAAAAAAACAGGCTTGTCCATCCATATACATAGGAACAAAAGCCGTCGTTATAGATTCAAATTAGCAGCCGGACGGAGTAATTAAGGCTTCATTCCATATGTTCCAATAGACCATCGGCCGATATACATTTCATCATTACCCACATGATTAAATGTATTAAACACAAAACTCTGGGTAATGTTGAGAGAGAGAGAGAGAGAGAGAGAGAGAGAGAGAGAGAGAGAGGAGAGAGACAGAGAGAGCACGAGAGAGAGAGAGCGAGAGAGAGAGAGGGGGGAGGAAGGTAAGATAGAGAGAGAAAGAGAGAGAGAGAGAGGAGGGCGGTAGGATAGAGAGATAGAGGGGGGTAGGATAAGAAAGTATTATATATATATATATATATATATATATATATATATATATATATAAGGAAAGATATAGTGAGGGGAGAGGGAAGGAGGTAGGGAGAGAGTTGAGATCTGTGACTTGGACAACATATAGATCCTTTCGGTTCTAATGCACAACTTAATACTACAGTAATACAAGTTGACGTTATGTGGTTAGTTTTCGGACTGAGTGTGTTGATGAGCACCCTGAAAATTATCTTACAACAGGAGATCCTGGATCAGGGCTAGCATTGTGATGGCTCAAGAGAGATATGCCATTATGTAATGAGATAAGCGAGTGAGCAGATCAGTAGACGATGAGTGATTAAATAAGTGTTTGAGTTAATGTAACTCTAATTTAAACCATGTTTTTGTTTTTTACCAGATAGAAGAATTCGCAGTTACTATTGCTTAAAATTACATATACTAATGTATAATTATCACAACTGTTTGCGTTGATGATGTTGATGATGATGATGATTATGATGATACTTATTATAATGATGATTGCTATGATGATGATGATGGTGATGATCTATTACTACTGATAAGAAGTATTATTATTATTATTATTAGTAATAGTAGTAGTAGTAGTAGTAGTAGAAATAATAATAATAATAATAATAATAATAATAATAATAATAATAATTATAATAATAATAATACTAACACATATTTGCTCTTATAGTGAAATAGTTAGAATACTGTTTGTTTTGAAATGCAAATAAGTGTCAAACGTAGGACCAACAGCGAGGCTAAACAAAGAACTGACTGACGCCAGTAATTTACCAAACTGGATCATTGTTACAATCCTATCAGAATGTTAAATAAATGTTATATGTAATAGTAGTTTAATGTGTCAACATCTTTGTCATTTCATCGTTTTACTGATTATCCAAACGGATCATAGCCTTTTATAACTGTGTCCCGGGGGAGGGGGTGTGTCTTTTCACATCCTGTTCATTCAGCAGATTCTGGACACGTCACGTATAAACACACTCCGGGGAAGCGACCGATCTCTGCATGGATAGCACGTTACCAAAGACGTGATGTATGATAAACGGCCAGTTAGTATATCGTATGCCCGACTCGGCTGGTGGTGATTAAGATGTTGGCTGTGGAAGGGGGGAGTTCAAGGCGGTGGTGTCCAGCCTTAACAATGGTCAAGTCTTAACGGTGGCTGTTGGCCATAAGTCGACCAGCTGCTCGTGTTTTCAGAGCCGAGTGGCTGGGGATTAACTCGACGTCAGAACGTGTAAGCCTTTATGGCTGTCTAACGTGGATATACTTCCGGCGTACGTCATCCGTAATGACCGTTTACGACCTAGCCATTGCGTTGAGGGCTCCGAACCGAGCGACGAATTGATTTCCTAATCACTCTATTAATGAAGAATCTCATTATTGATGCGCACATAAGTTAGCCGCTATTTTTAGGCGCCGAAATACTGAAAGAGTGTCGTCACCGTTGTGTCTTCTTAAGTTTTTGTCTGCTCCAAAATCTTACCGCTTGCAGAGGACGATGTATAAAGACTCAGAAAGTATTTTCAGAAACACGGCGATTCAAGTCAATTCCCACCATTTTACTGCAACTGTAACTTACGCAGGACAAAAGAACGAAAAACGAATCATTAGCGGATGACGTGACACAAGATCCAGAAACACGGTCTGACTTGTTGTAGTAATTAAATTTTAATACAGAGTTAAAGTGTCTCCATATACATCTGATATTGCACTACAACTAGTAAGACAATAAATCGCATTGTAGCCTTTAATGACTAGTGTTATGTTATACCTATATCGCAGGCAGTGTTGATAGATTTCTTTTCTCTCGCGTCATAAATTTCCTTCTTTTCGACGGCGATTTTCATTCCGTGCTTATTCCATTATAAAGCGAAATTCAAATACTGAAAACTGTCACTTGAGAAGCTCGTTGTATTCAGCATAGGTTGTAGTTCATATAATCAAAAACGCCGATGAGGATATGTTTCGAAGCAGTATTGTTATGTATATACTAGGCCGGTGTTAATGTAAAAACTAAAATCATTGCCAGCCAAATCCTATAATGGACATGTCGGGGAAACTTCCTGTATAATTATATCAGCCCCTATATATGCTGGTATCATTTACTTAGTAATATATCAAGTTGTTCTAACAGATAGTGAAGGCGTGTATAGGATTATTGGTGGAGTGCTTAAAGGAAACAACATTTCTCTAACAAACTATAGCTTGGCTAATCAAAACATAAATACTTATTGACAGCAGAAGTCATCCGTTACTTTAGTTTGGTGATTGATGTGATGCGTGAAAGTTTCGCTCTCGTATGCTGTTGCTTCATCTCTATCAGATTGGTATATGCTAATATATCCCTGTAATTGTATTACTATATTTATATATATAACTGGTGTGCCTTTATATTGTTTAATTAATGTAATTAAATGTAGGATGTGAAAAATTGAATTTATAGACATGTCACTCTCTTCATGAATATTTTATAACAATTAGTTAGCTGAAAATGTGAATCAGAAAGAAAAAAACTGAATTGCCACGAAAATATTCAGCTGAAATTACCGGGTTAGTATATGGAGAGAAACAGTTAACAAACATTTGGGAAAGACCAGGCTGGAAATGACCCAGTTTAAATATGTCATTTCCCTAAGCTCAAGTTGACAAAATATAATAGAATGTAAAACAGCTTTTTTAACATGACATCAATATTTCAAACTTTAATGAACAAGTCGAACAGCGAACTTCTATAGCAGCGTCTTTCACAAAGGAAATTATATATATATATATATATATATATATAATTTCCTTTTTTGCCTTATATTGCTCTTAATAAATACACAATATACTAGACTAAAAAATTGAAACTCCTCTCATATTCAATAACTAGTTGTTGGCCTTGAAGTAATTACGATTATTCACGTGGGAACCATAAATTATAAAGTACACCTCGAAGTTTCTGTAAAACCTTTCATTTGCCTTAAAGACCAATACAAGGTGAATCAAAGCTAGTTCGCTAAAGTTCTTCGAAAATACAGCAATGTTGTAGTTAAGGGAGCATATATTTGATCTTAAGCTGGTTTCTTGGATGCATTGATGGACAACTACATTCTGATTTAATAATATTAAATATTAAATATATTTTCAAAAGTTCACCAGACGTTTTGGGCAAACTAATGAATGGTAGGAGACTTAAACTTAAGTAAAGCCTTATTTCCCTCATAACATACATGAACTCGGGCATTAATAACACAAATATATTTTCACTCGTGGTCTTCTTAATTATTGGGTTTTGTTTCCGTTTCCAATGTTCGTGCATACAACTTTCACACAACAGATGAGTAGTGGGTACTCTATTTATCCATAGCGTTTGTTACACCTGAAACATAAGGCCGCAGGGACATATCACCTTAAACATATTGTTTTACATAAGGAAATTGAAAAGGTTCGTTATTTAAATTAAAGAAAGTTAACGTGTAATAGCATGAGGCTTCAGGAACTGTTGCAACTTCCCATATGTCTTGCCATTCTATGTAGAATGGGTATTCAATGAAATGCAAATAACCATTTTTATTAAATATTCTTAAACAAGCGGACGAAAAAAAACCAGTTTGTAGAGTACGATACACAGGAAGTATTACATAAGCTACCTTAAGTAAAATTGACATTTGATGATAAGAATTGCGAAGATATATGACATTGATAATGCTAAATGGGGAACACAAAGAAATAAACATGACGAAGAACAGATGTTCTGCTGCTTTAATAATGTCATCTGCTGTAGAATCATTTGTAACTGAACATCGTTTTCTTTCCGTTCATCCACAATTAGTTAGACATAGGTTTGTATCGCATCTGAGCGCATGCGTCGTTTGGATCAAGTAACACATCTCTCCTACACGATGTTAATCTCTATGGCGAATTATTAATCGAATGAGACATCTCTAAATGTCAGGATATAATGGTTATTGTCATAACTACTCATCAAATTTAATGACTATGTATATCGGTATTGCAATCGCAGGGACCCCACGAATATTTCTTTGGTGGCGTTGGCGGTTTCATGTAGCATCCAATACGAATTTGTGGGTACGGACCACACGCATTGGTTCCTGTAATTAAACATGAGCACTACTTGCTGAATAATGGCATAGGTGAGGGACATTTTAAGGAAACGAAATGGTTATTCTTGTTGATCTCTAATGTATTGAAGGCATCAAGTTGTCCCAAACGTTTTAGGTTTTTGCTTTAGAATTCAAACAGCGAACATCTAAAGCGGCGTCAATTACTATACATTCTCGGCTACCACAAACGTGTTATGTGCGTTACTGTCTTCCCACGCATCTCATGATAAATAATTCCATTTAAATTTAGAGCAATCTTTAATAATTCAACGCCGATCGTCTCAGCCACCATACGCCTACGCTGTGCATTATCGTTTTCCACCTCATCCCATGGTAGAAAAATGCATTTATATTTAGAGCAATCCTTCCTAATTCAAGGCCGATCTTATCACTGCCACGAAAAAATATATATTTTACTTTATCGTGTAGAAACAAATTGTTATAAATAGATGGCCCCCAGCAAATGTTAGGTCACCATAATGAAATGATGGCCAAGAGTATTACCGTGTTATTTGTCTACCATTATCGAAAATCTCAATAGCCAAAAATTCCAGGTGGAGAAGTCTTTCCACTTTGGTCGGGTCGTCTCCCGTAATGATGAAACATATTCCCGCCGGGTGTCGGCCAACGATGACGTATGATATACGTCACGAATAACGATGTACCTGAACGTGTGCTGACTTCCGGGCAGCCTTC
This sequence comes from Paralvinella palmiformis, assembly GCA_025642065.1. NCBI lineage: Eukaryota > Metazoa > Annelida > Polychaeta > Terebellida > Alvinellidae > Paralvinella > Paralvinella palmiformis. Next base: position 84,745 of record JAODUP010000839.1, read on the forward strand.
GACCAACACGTGCCTTCCGGTTGTCCATAACGTCCCATTCTGTCCTCTCGATATTATGACACCGAGCGAGCGTTGGACCGAATTTAAACGCTTACCGGCGATGATACGGCGCCATAGAGCAGTAACGACGCTTCCGGTTACCACGTCCGTTCCGTATTACGCAGTACGTGACGGTTAATGGTAGCAATAAACCGGACGTCAGGTGGCGCTGGAAGTCTCATAAAGTGGAGAAGACAGCTCCACGTTAAGCAACGAGCCAAAGGAGAACAAGCTGAGGACATTAAATATTAAGTAACACGTGGGCTCTGACTACTTACTTATGTTGTTGTTCCTGATGATGATGATGCGGCTGTTGCATATCTTCTATTTTCTTTGTTGCTGTTGATGATGTTGAAAATGTTCCCCAGGATGACCATTGTTATTTTTATTATTATTAATATTTAATTAACATTATTATTATTATTATTATTATTATTATTATTATTATTATTATTATTATTATTATTATTATTATTATTATTATTATTATTATTATTATTATTATTATTAGTTTTTCCTTTTCTCATAATTATCATAGTTACCTACATCATCATCATCATCATCATCATCATCATCATCATCATCATCATCATCATTAGCGTCATTATCATCATTACAATGATGTTAAGTTTCGCTATTTGTGTAATAAAAATAATTAAAAATATATAAATGTAATAATCTAAAAATGTAATGGAATTTATTAGAGTAGATCTAAAGAACAATACTCCTTCTTTGTTGATCCATTTCTTATTGTTGTGTTATTTTAATTCTTAAGTCATTTAGTTTCTTGTTGTTTTTGACGTGTTTCTTTTTACTATTATTTGAAATATCCGCATACACATTGTGCTAAAATAGATTATTTAATATTACCTCAAGTCAGATGTCCTAGACACTCGTTAAAGGTAGCTGTGTCAAGGTCTGAAACCTTGATCCTAATATAGGAACATTAATCAACTAATCATAATGTTATGTCCCCCCTGGTCGTTAGTTAGACATATTAATATTCTGTCTTTAAAAAAAATACTTATGTATGAACGAAACGAGGTACGACACGCCATGATAATTTGTAAAAAATGAAATCTCGCGACACCTGGCGACTGGATAAACTATCTGACACTAAATAGAAACTGATGCGATCTAACCACATCGTTATCACTAAGAGCATAGCCAACTCCATTCATTCACTCATGCCCCAGTCCACTCAGAGCTAATTGGCTATTTGGTAGCCGAAGGACATTATGCCCTACCGGCGGGAGCCGTACTTGGAATTAGCAGTGTTGCACGGCCCCGCGGGAGCCGAGGCGCTACCGAAATGGCGAGGGTTAGGTATGGCAATACTGGTAAAGTGCTCGGATAATGGCTAAGAGCCGTGCCATAGTTGTATGAAGAGGTGTTCTTGTCACCCTCGATTTACTTAGAACATTTGGAGGAAACACTTCACCAGTGGCGTTATGACGGATGCTAGCTCTAAGAGGGATGTCGACGGTGGGTCGTGCTTGCACAGGAGATCAGGTTTAAAGAGGTCAAAAGTTGAACAGATTAAAGAAATGGCTCTATTTAACAGGTGAACGATAACAGAGCTTTACCAATATAATATAATATAACATAATATAATATAATATAATATAATATAATATAATATAATATATCGTAATGTAATTATAACATGACATAGTTGAGAAGATTTACTGAACCGTGTAATTAAAACATAAAGAAAACGTAAAATAATTAGATAGTCGGTTTCGGAACCACAAATGATTCAGAAGCAGTTTATTTTTACCCCTATCCAATTATCTATTTTTCAGTCAAAAACAAAACATCAAAACGTTTAGTTTTCAGTTACAGTGGCAGATCCGGATGATTGGTCCTATATGACGTAGAACACACGGAAGATGAAGCAGAAATCATTGACTGAAGTACCTTTTTGTTACCCTTTGTGTAGACTGCTATATGAAGGTCTTTGCTATAAAAGTTGAGTAAAGGTCGTTTGTTGAGGGTAACGTCCCCTGAGGTCGTAAATAGTTAATATGATTGGTTGAGATTAACTAATGATAATTTCGTCATACGTAACATACCGTGACATAATGTAAATCGCACTGAAATTTTGACTTAAACGTTAGTTTTCTTTAGATAAAAAAACTTTAATATGGAATATATAATATAATCAAATGTGATATTATTGACTTTTAATATTGTTATTCGCGCGCCGGCGCACGTACACAGGAACACACGCACATACACGCACATACATCAGCATACATCAATATGCGCGCGTGCATACATACACATAGACACACACAGACACACATGGACACACATGGACACACATAGACACACATAGACACACATATACAGACACAAGACTATGAAGCAAATGTGTTCTCTTTAACACATACACCTTTATCCTTCGAAAGCGCAGTATATTATAATTTACTGATTGATTTCTTTAGGGAGTGGTTTATTCCTCAACTTCGGCATTTTATGGATTTCACTTTTATATTCCATATCAGTAAGATGTTGTAACACTAAATAGTCTTACGACATATATTACTTGCTGTTAATATGATCCTAGGTTAAGCCAGCTATAGAGGCTACGCCTCTAACGTCACAGTTGTCAGAAACCTAGTTTCAGGATCAAAGTGTCACCTAAGAAATGTCGCTAACCCTATCAGGTATCTGAAAATAATTACATTACTAAGGATGGACGTCTATCATTCTCAATATACAAACTCGTAAATACTTATGTCCTGGCTATAATGTATATCAAGGTAACATCTTAATCAACGGGTTTTTTGTTTTTGTTTTTTTGATGACCAATCGTTGTACGATATCCATTTTTAATTGAATTATTTCTGATTTGTAATAAACAATTTGATCACCGATATCTTCAAAGAGCACTGCATCGTACCTACTACTCAGCGAAGATGTCGCAGCCTATGTCTGTATTTTATGTTTGCTTGAGGTTAGAGTGAGGGCGGCTGCTGATGTTAGAATGTTCGTGAGAGTCTATTTAATTACAACCTTTTGGCACAACACGAATATAATTATTACGAGTAAAGTTGCCTTTGATGACAATGTATCCTGTACTTAGTTGAATGGGACGATGACATGAGTGTTTATATCTTAGAGACCGTAAGTGTGAATAATCAAGATCTTTGCAACAATTATTATATGAATTTGAATAAAAGGGCTAAAACATTTCAACAGCAACAATAACAATAACAAGAAAATACTACTAATAGTAGTAGTATTACTACTATTACTACTACTACTACTACTAGGAATAATATTACAAATAAGATAAAATCGATGATGGTGGTGATGATGATGATGATGATGATGAATCATAAACGTGATCATCACGATCATTATCGTTGTTTTTAATCTTAATGTTGTTGTTGTTGTTGTTGCTACTGCTGCTGTTGCTGTTCATGATGACAACACAATTCAGATCCACACCATGCGAGGAAGGTGTAAAGGTATCCTAACGTTTATCAATATCTCAAGCATTTGTTTTTCTCGATGTAAATCATATTAACATCCTAATGATTAACCTGGATGTTTTACTCTGATTCGTGCCTTATGACGCTATCTCAGCGGAAGGAGAATCGGAAGCCATCAACTGAAGTACTTCTACATTCTACCACCAGAGGGCGTGTCTAGAGGACAACGTCTAGTAATAACATGGTCAGTGATAGGATATTTGTATAATTATAACAAATGATGGTAATCAACTAGTTATGATAGAGATATTCTTGATATAACAGGGTTACCAGTTGAGGTTATATATGGTTATTATAGTAAAATAACTTATTTGGAATTACACACGCGCGCCCGCGCACGCACCCGCGACACACACAAAACACACACACACACTCACATACACACACACCATATATATATATATATATATATATATATATATATATATATATATATATATATATATATATATATATATATATATATATATATGTGTATGTATATCACATCTGAGCACACACATCTATCCATTCACCATGATACATGATTCGTTAATAGCAACTTAATTTCCAAATGCCAGGATTTCTTATTTTATCAGTAGATAATTTATTTTCTAATTTTCACGTAATTATTTAGCTTAATTCAGTACTCCAAGTAGTGAAGGAAAAATAGCATATTGCTGAAGAAACGTAATGACTTTGGCAGTATATTACTTGATGTTAAGGTGAGTCTGGATTAATCTGGTCTGAAGTGTCACACGTCTGACGTTACAAGTGTCAGTAAGGCGATCTCGGGATCAAGATGGTATCCTTGATGTGTCACCACCGTCATCAGGTATCCGAAGGTAATTAGCTCCCCATGGCTCGGCCTGTGCCATTCTGATTAAACAAACTTCGTAAACAGGTCCTATTTGTAGAAATATATCATAATGTAACATCCAAATAATGACATGTCTTTGGCGTTGTTAACAATCGATTCTGGCATGTAAATTACTTCAGATTGGCATTAGAGTCAAACATATTGCCAAAGGATCCGTACTTAGGAGAGTATATATCTTCAAAGCTCATTGAAGGAGGTTCATCCGTTTATTCTTATAATCGTTAAATTTAAAGGCAGAAATACTACAATTGTATAATGACTTGACGTTGTATGACGGGCGATGTCTCAAGACATATCAATTATTTACAGTTAAATAGAAAACAACAGTCAGGTTAATTTATAGGGCTTCTTAAAATAAATATTTTCAGGCACTCTAATAATTCAATATTACCATTCGAATCGTCCTAGCCTTATTGGAAATATTCTGCACTACATGTATTCATTCAGTGTTTGATATCTATGTCTGTTTTCAATAAATACAAAAAGTTATATTATATTCCAAGGTGAAGTAATATAAAATTGATGTGTATTTTGTGAATGTTGTTGTTCTTCTTTAGTGGACAAATAGTCGATAATTGATGAGACTGGTGTGTAACTACCGGAATGCCTTAATGAAACACGCACGTTTTGGAAATGCGAACTTCAGTTAGATTATAGTTCAAAATGTCTTTGAGATGGAATTGCCTGAGTAGTGATCCTATAAAGATATAAACACATACACAATCGCAACCTCTCTAGACATGTTTGGTCGAGTCATAAAAGGATATACAAGGGAAACCTCCTGCTGTTTATTCCAATAGCCAAGGAAAGGAACTTCTCATTCCTGTTTTGTCGCAAATCAGCGGAATTGTTTAAGAATGTTGTCTAGAAAGGTGGATGTATATATTGATCACCTGAGTGTGATGGACCGGTGTCACTGTGATCGTGTTTTTGGCATAGGACTTAATGCTCACAACAGACATATTGGTTTGGTTCTGCACTTACACCCAAGTCAAAGAACGCATTATAACTGCATAAAGCTGTATGCAAGTTTGACATATTCTCCATCAAATGAACAAAAATATTCCGCATCCGCAGTGAAAAAGGAAGGTATTCCTTTTCGGTGTTCTTCAGCCCCTTCGAAGGCTATAAAGGACTTCGATCGCCATTCTGTGCATCAGCGTAATATCTAGATAAGTTCCATTCATTGTGGCGGGACTCCATAGCAACCATCCATTAGGTAGTTGTATGCTTAAGCTAATATTTATGGTCTAGCGAATGGCCATCATTATCTTGCCAGCTTCTCTGAAGATACATTCTTAGAAAATATATGTATCAAGAATATGTATCAAGAATGACATATCACAAGTGAAAACTGATACATATGGCCAAGCAGAAAATAAAGGTGGACAAAAGAATGTCTCTTCCTTCTACGAAGCTCATCACTTGGATAGAAGCATTTTCATATCAAGCTACATGTTTGCTAATATGTTGTTCTTTCGGAACAGGAACCATTACTGCGATGCTCATCAGATAGTAATCTAGGTGAAGATAACATTATTGATATTAAATGTCCATAAACTGCTCATGACCATAATATTATCCCAATATCTGTTACCTATCTGCAATGTGATAGCAATGGCGACATTAGGCAGAAATAGAACCATGACTACTACTATCAGATTATGGGTACTTAGTTGTGTACAGGACATTAATTACGTGATTTTGTAGTGCTGACAATATTCCGTGTAAAGTGTGATGAAGCCATCACTAATAAAATGCATAAAAAACCTAAATTAACAAATTATTTAAAGTCAGCTCTGAATAAATGTTACTTCAAAGCAACCCACAGGTTCCGAGAAAATATATCTATGAATACTTGTAAATACATATATTTATTTCATTTTTGTAAACGTTTCTACAGAACAGTGGTATAAACATGGACATAAAGTACCAGTAGTAAGTACAAATATGAAGATGTTCAAGTATGTATTGTTAAAGCTAACCTGTTTCATTGTAAGGTATTAATAAAATACATTGAAAAGCAAATGGTTTCTATAAATCATTTACTATACAGCATAATGATATTTCTGGTATTTTTATGATATACCATCAAATGGTGTATATACTTCAGTTTTGAATATGGGCAACAATGAAATAGAAACAACCACAAGTCATTACTATGCATTTTGTATTAACTCAATGGTAGAGCATAGGCTACGATGCATTACTTCACTCCATGGAGACTAACACTAAATAGGCTTGCCCTTTCAAAAAGGTAACATACTTTGGATAGAAAATCTTGCCAAATTTCTGAATGCAAAAAAGGTGTCGAAATAACATAAGATACCAAATATTGATTATCTGCAATTAGGCAACTCAGTATTTTAGCAAATATTTTACAAACAATTCATGTTAATATCCCAGGCGTTGAATAAATCGCATTATATTGGAACGAGGTGTAGTTGGTTGCAAAAGCTAATCGAATGTGTCATCCAGAGAATCCCTTAAAATGGGTTATGGTTCTAAATTATACATTTCAATAATCGACAAAATGTTTATGTTCCGTTGAACACAATTCTGAAATAATATATAAACATTCCTTAATTTTACAATGTAAGTACTTAATTAGAGAAGACAAGCTATTTATATGCAGACTACATTCACAAAATAATTACTCATATACTTTCCAGATAAGACCAATGCCACCGACCCCATAAATGCTATATGTGGATTCCCAGGTTTCATTTTAAGAAGAAAAATGCAATACATTCGCTGAAATATGAAGCATTAAATAACTAAGAACATATTCCTCTCTAATACGCCTATTCTATTATGAATATATGGTGTTTTGGACATGTGCTCCGAATATATTACCAATCAAGTGACGCCTCAGCTATCAACATGATCAATACAAATTCATATGTTCGGTATTTGCTAACAAACGAAGCTATATATATATCTACATATATGTAGCAGCGGGACCATACTTTGATATATGTGTAACATTAGGACCTAACAGATAGACAACACGGATTGAAAAAGGACCTGTGAGACTTGTGATATCACGAAGACCAAAAAGGTAACAATGGGACCAGCATATGTAATAAAAGAACTTATTTGGTAGTTAAAGGCCCAAACGGGTCCTATTGCTAAGCAAAATGTAACAAAAGGACAAAGTAATCTATCCATCTATCTATTTATCTATCTATCTATCTATTTATCTATCTATCTATCTATCTATCTATCTATCTATCTATATATCTATATATATATATATATATATATATATATATATATATATATATATATATATATAATGCTACCTTTGTATATTAATGCAATGTTCAGTAGAACTATATTATTTTCATCGAGT
>JAODUP010000839.1:97500-127500 GCA_025642065.1 Paralvinella palmiformis
GTGAAGCAAAAAGCTTTACAAATTATTACTTTCTTTACTAGGTAAGATCATGTGTTTCTCTATATAAATAAACAACGGGTACTAATCACATAATAACCTGTAATACGTAATCACATAATTTCCAGGCATCAATTATACTAATTTTGGAATAATCGTAACCCAACGAAAGCCTTTATAGTCGTCTACAATGGAAAATGAGGTATGCTAATATATATATATATATATATATATATATAAGATCTCTGTAAATACAAGAATTCAACTATTGGGGAAACTAGCAGTAACTTAATCCGCTCATTAGGTTTTGTTCGTGAAATTCAGTTTGTTGTCACAATTCAGGAAAATAGATGATATTTCTAAGTAAGATGATATAACGTAGGATTACTAAATAACTTAAGGCTGACAGAGCACAATATTTCTATCTATCAGGTAATAAGATTTGGATACTTATATTGTGTCTGATTTTAGATTCAGCTTTTTGATGACGTGTAATGTCTTCTCTTCCAGCTACTGACTGTAGTAAATTCCAGATGACGAGCAAAGAAAGGATATTATTTCCAAAGATGATAAACAGTATCATTTAAATTGATCAGTCCTATATTTAATTACAGGTTTAGCTAATTCGGACCTTTCATCTTGGATCGACTGAAGTGTTCGATGTTGAACCTCTCGATGGTAAACCATAAACCACCGAAGTGGAAAACAGACAAAAGAAACCGATTCACTAACAGTTAATTTATGTAATAGGGCCATTTCCTTATTATTATCAGTTATTGACTAGCTGTGCTCTAACACGCAATAAAAGTTGCTGAAAAGGTAAGTCACAGTGATAAATGAGAAGCGTTTCTCATAAATCAGTGAATACCTGATATTATTGTTAATTAGGTTATGAACATGATTACTAATTTAATTTTAATAACAACATTTTACCATACATAATTTGTTTTATTTATCTCTTATAGCGGGTACGTAAACAAGTTATCTTGTTATACATTTTGCTTGATCCAATTAGTATGATTGAATAGGAAATGTAATGATAGTAAACTGTTGTCATCATATTTTATATCAAGGTAAAATAACAAGCAAATCGAGATAGAAGTAAACAAATGTAGATCACTAACACAAATCCACGAATGCCTATATATCTAGACTAGCTTCATGTTTATGGCTAACGTCTCTTATCTCTGTAGATATTCACGAGTTAATCATAATATTAGATCAATCAAACAATAAGACGATTCGTTCTTATTTGGCGATATGCACTTTATCGTGTTATTCCTGTCAACAGAATGACCGCCAAAACATTAGTCTAATTAGTGTCTCTTGGTGGAACAATACACTTTATAGCATTTTATCATCTGAAATAGACTAGGCTTAAATAATATAGGAATTGGTAGAAATATATCAATCATTATGAGATGTTATCGTACATAAGATGGATTACATCATAGTTATTGTGGTAAAGTTATTTATTTAACTTTTACGACACAGTACTATTGTATACGTTGGTGCATAATTTATATATATATATAACAACTGGTGTCATTAAGAGAAGAATGGTTAATTTGTGAATATCTTCTACTGGATGCTTTTAATATAACAAAATGAGAACATATTATCTATTTGTCTTCATGTGTTTATCTACTAAATCCATCAACCAACATCTTTCGTGCTTGCATAATACAACTAATTCCTAAACCGGCGTGAGATGTAATAATGAGACCCTGTTCTTATTTTCACCAGTATTTATCTGGTCACGTATGCTTTGTCATGACAATTGAGATTTTCATCTGATAATTCACTGCGATATTACTCTGTATCGATTACCGGCGATGTTGATGTAATAAAAAAGAAATAAACTGAAATATTTGTTCAAAACTTAAAAATATTGCAGCCGAATATATGCGACTGCTATTCTCAGGATATTTGGAGTTATTTATATTTCAGCATACTTATGTTTGAATCTTGACCGTGATTGACGAACTGAAGTGTAGTCATTACATCGGTGACCTCAACCGCAAAGGCTGGTCGAAACATTTCGAATGCTTTCGATAATACTGATTAAACATAGTAATAATGACTAACCAGAATATTATCATACGCGGTATCATACTTAGGAAACAAATGGCGTTATGTCTTATTATTGTTGTATTCATCATGAAATAATTACTATCGTTATGCTCAGCGACCTGTTATGAGTTGGTAAACAGGCTATTTTGGTCAGAAAGAGACAGGCGTTTGAACATATCAGACTTGTAAGTTTTGGAACTTCAAGCTCAATCTTGAGGAGTGCATTATTGTAAATAAGGCGCCACCTGTCAACTATCTCATTGTCACCTCATTATAGTGGTCTCATTTGGTTTGACTATCATCATCTTACCATTGAGTCATCGTTATGAATTACCACTGTCTCGTCGTGGGTCATAATCATCTAATGTGAGTCATCGTAGCACCATTGGAAATCATCATCGTCTCGTTATAAGTCATCGGATTATCGGGAATCATTGCCATTTCGTTGGCAGTCATCTCACCGTTAAGTTAATTTTCATTGCCATCATCTTGTTGGTATCAGTTATTGTCAAGTTTATAGAGGTTGGTTAATTGTAATACACAAGGTTTATGTGTCTATGTTAATGTAATTAATTAATTTCTTCTACTGTAATTGAATGTATTTAATACTGTGAATGTGACGGTGAATAAACGTGTATACACGTACTTGCCACTTGAAAACAGGATCTCAACGTGATGACTTTCAAACAAGAGAGAGTATATTGAATATTGAGACGTTGGACACTTTTAATATGGGCATCAGCCAGTTTATCTAATGCTCTCTAATGTTTACTCAACCATTAAGACGATTGTAAATTGTCCATAAAACCTAGAATATCTCTCTCACGACACTGTATATGGTTTGTCTTTCTTCGTATACAATCGAACGTGTCTTAGTTATAAACTTTGCAGCCAAAACATCGTCGAAGTCTTTACTTTTGTTGCTAATGAGACAAAGGTCAGATGCAGAAAGTTATTGTGCTATGATTGAATCTCTGGAGATGGCATACTCTGTTATCGAGCATCCTTTCTGAGATGCAACAATCAAAAGCTACATAAATCCATGGACATCCAATATACTTCAATCGCTACCAACCTCAACATCAGAATAATTAGGATATTAAACTCACAATTATATTAAAACATGGGATAGGATAATAGCATGTGTGCCATTCATTACAGAAACATGAGTTTTAAAGTTATTTTGTTTAGCAGGGGAAATACGTAGAATAGGCATTTCAAATATATGTTTTCCCATATGTGTGATATAGTCCATATTTTCAATATTATATAGTATATATATATAATATATAAAGCATAATATTGCATTCTGCATGAGTAAATCTATTTCGACGTATATTACATGATCACTCTCAAAGAGACATACATTGTTCAAAAAACATTGTGGGTGTGGCAATGTCATCAAAGACAACAGAGTTTGTTTTTAAAGGATTGAAGCATAAGCCGTAGCAAGCAATATATTCATTTGCGTTACTATTAAGGCCCTACGGGTCATAGAAAGTTAAACAGCCACCAGAAGATTATCCGCGTAGCTAAATACGTTGTACGATAATCCAATAATTAAATTACTAACAACAATATCCGACAAACCTTCAAAACGATCACGGTAAAATATATTTAATAATAACGTCGAAGCCAAGCCGGGTATCCTGTTATACACTGATCGATGTTCTTAAACTATTGGCCCATTTTATCATAAGGCCAGATGTTTGTCCCAGTAAACCATGTTGCTCCAGCAACGATCAGTCACAACATTCATCACCTTCCAGAAAAGTTAAAGTGTTCGCTGTGTGTCAGATATTAACATTGTTGGCATTCGGGACAGAATGTCGATTATGTCCGTTTGTTGCCTTTGTAACAGTATTACACATATCCTCCATATTCCATACCACAACCGCTGCCAGTCCCTGGTTCTAAGCCAGCCCTAATAACTGTAATATAAATATCTTTTTAAATCATCTTAAAATGGAAACCAACTGTGATGATTTAAAACGATAGTTATATTACAATTATTCGGATGGATTCACTCGGCTGAAAGCATCATCCATAGCCGAAGTCAACTTATAACAAATGGAGTCAGTAATACGTATTGCATTATCAGCCTTGGTAATGGTGTCTGGATCGACTACATGTAATTATAGTGAAGATGCAACTACTGATTCAGTGTAAAAAAATCTGTTTTATATTCGACCAGCAAATACCAGGAAATGCCGGTAAATTACCAATATTATGTACACTGTTACATTCCATCACTTCAGTGGGTAAGCTTAACCCTATGGACGGATATATTGGATGAAGAGCGCCAGCATTATCATCAAGGATTGAACATAATATAATGCATACATTGATTGAGTGCTCGGCAAACCTTGATATAAATACACGATTGACATATGACACACGCTTACAGCTAAAATATGTACAATTTAAGGACGGATTAAATGCAAATTTTGCCGCAATAAAGTCAGTATTACAAATAAAGTCCTGCAACATATTATTATAGGAGTTAAATGGGTGATTCCTGTGCCAGCCCCGCGAAGGCTCCTGGTGTTGCCGATGCTTAATGCTCATATCGTCAACTATAATGACTGGTCGTGGTTCAAGTGTTTCCAAAACTGACTATCTAAATTGTAAGAGTATAAATGGATCTGGTCGTTGGTACCCTTGTATGTTGGTACATTGGCAAGATACAAATTCTCTCAGATTCCACAACAATTTGTTTGTATTTAATTTCGTCTATTGTGTATGTACCAATAAAAATAATACAACCGCATGGTCGAGCTCTTAAAACAGTTTCTGGATCCAGTCTAGATTCACAAATAAACATTGTGTCTCATCTATACTACAGTAGGTTTTCAACCTAATAATAATAATAATAATAATAATAATAATAATAATAATAATAATGTATATTTAATAAAGCGCCCTTACTAGCAGGACCCATTCAATTGCGCTGTACAAATAATATGTAATATAATAATACCCAAATAAATATGTCTGTAGAAACCCTGTAAGTGATTTATAAGATAATAATTATTTATCTGTGAAAGCGACCTTGAACAGGTATGTTGTTATAACAGATTAAAACATTTCAAGAGACCACTCATTTCTAATATCTTCCGGCAATTCATTCCACAAAGTGGGGCTGCAACACTAAGCGCACAATCACCATATGACTTGAGCGAGACACTGGCACTTGCAATAATACCTGCCTGGATGAGCTAAAATTTCGGGATGACTTTCTAATGGACACCAGTACACACAGGTATTCTGGCGCCATATCACTAATAGATTTATAAGTTATCAATAACATTTTGAAATGGATATGCTGTCTAACAGGTAGCCAATGTAGTTTTTAAAGACTTTGGGTGATATGTTCATATCAGTATTTGTGACTATGCGAGCTCCACTCTTCTGAATTCACTGAAGGCGATTAATGTATAATCAGATATGCCAAATAACAGGGAGTTACAATAGTCTATACGAGATGTAACAAAGGAATGGACTACAGTTACAAGTGTTTCTTGTGTTAAAGATTGCCTTTAAGCAGTGGATGTTCTTAAGATGGTAGTAGACAGCTCGGCATACTGATGTGACCTGTTTATACATGTTATACATTGGTCAAAAATAAGCACTAGATACGTTACCGATCCATTAAGGGTAATCAAAGAGGCACCCATCTGTAATGCTGGTGTCATTAGGGATTTAGCACAATGTGGTAATGCCAAATATAAAATATTTGTTTTATTATCATTTAGTTTTAGAACATATTTAGTCATCCACAGCCGAACATAAGCAATACAATATTCTAAATTATTCAAGGAAGAGGAGAAATTTAACTAATTTTCAGGATCCAGTGATATATACCACAATTATATGAGCAGTCAATGCGGTTGGAACAGCTGCGGTAGTCAATACGATTACATACGGCAACAGCACGTATCTGACGATCTGTGAATGGCCTGATACGAATAACGTGAGATCAGATATCAGCAGAGTACAGTTTATTTTCATCTGACACACAGTTGACCGTGATTCAGAATGAGGACTGAACCTGTATTCTGCTTGGGAGCTGTGTGACACCGGAGATATGCGTGTCTGACTTATAATATCCTACACTAATGTGCAGTTATTAAACTTTCCTACGTATACATGATCGAGTTGCCGCCTGGCGTTTGTATTAGATTCCAAGCATATCATGAGAATTGTTAGAGCTGCCTTGTACTAATGTTCAGTTGCCTTACCAAGCAACAATACCACGTCCTAGCTGTTTCCGTTGATCTGGCGATACATCAAACACAGCGTCATGGGTCTGATCTTCATGAACATCAGAATTGCTTTGTTACGGGATATTGCGCGAAACATCACCCACAGCGGCTATTCACCGGATGACCTCATCACTGTAAGCGATGTTGTTATTATAATTTCTAGATACTGCACCTCACTCTTGTTCCCTGTGAGAATGTGGATTTTACCTAGAACCAAGTAATGATGTACTGTGAATAGATATGTCACTGGGCCTGTGTATTCTAGGTCTGAAAGCTTTTTCTGAAATATTCGCTCTTCATTGGTGTGTTCGAACCGTTCCTGTTATTTCAATCACGTAATATAATGCCTGTTTCACTGAGATCCATATGATCAAGAAAGTCTGCTATGAAATCTTCACCTGATGATATATCATCCATTTTGTGAACTTCATCGGAAATTTCAACACTTTGTTTAGCCTCTTATCGATCGATCTGTTTATCACTGAATATCCCAAGTATGTAAATATCCTCGGCTAGAAACTGCAAGTTCTGGCTAATGTACATCACAGGAGACTTTTTGTATATAATGTTTAATTACATTTTGCTACAAATCAAGAAACTAGCTAGCTGATATCAAATTTCAAGGACAGCCTCTGACAAAACTTGCACCTGCCACTCAAGACGAGGTACATGATATTATCATTAAGTCTCACTCAAAATCTTGTGAACTAGACCCATTACCTACATACCTGTTGAAAGAAGTGCTGGAATACCTACTACCTTTGATTACGGCTATAATAAACAAATCACTGGTGGAGTTCAAGGCTCCGCTTTCTTTCCAAAATTAGACCATTGCTGAAGAAGGCAAATCTGGATAAAGAGGTATTGAAAAATTACCGCCCAGTGTCTAATCTGCCTTTCTTGTCGAAAATCCCGGAGAAGCTGTTTGCTAAGCGGTTGGAGACCCATTTGAGTACTCACACTGCACGTTAGTCTTCAGCCAGCTTACCGTACCGGTCACTCTACAGAGACCGCGTTCAAGAAGGTCCACCATGACATTGCTGAAGCTTTAGATAGGAAGTGTATGACGGCATTAGTTATGCTTGACTTATCTGCTGCTTGAGCACTCGTTTGGTGTAACTGGAAGTGCCCTCCACTGGATCAAATATTATCTGAGTGACAGATCTCAGTGTGTTGCCATAGGAATGCAGACATCAGAAGGTGAGTGCCTGAATTTTGGGGTGCCACAAGGATCGGTACTTGGATCACGTAAGTACTGTTTGTATTCAAAATCAATTTGTGTGATATCTAGCCAACATAATTTGCTCTACCACTTTTATGCAGATAATACCCAGGTTTATATGGCGATCATGTCCAAAACAACTTGGTCCAACGTTGTAAAGAAATTGAAGCTTGTTTGGCTGATATCAATATTTGGACGAGTGCAAACATGCTTAAGTTAAACGAGGAAAAGACAGAGTTCATTATCTTTAACCCAAAACATCAGGTTAGGATGAATGAGGAATTACGGCTTCAGGTAGGTAATAATACTGTTTCTGTAGCATCGTCAGTGAAGAACTTAGGAGTGTATTTTGATACATCCCTGACTATGGAGAGGCAAGTAAATGCAATATCCAAAGCCTGTTATTACCAAATTCGTAATATTGGTCATATCAGGCGATACATCACATTGGATGCTTGCAAAACACTGGCACACGCCCTGATAACTTCTCGGCTAGATTACGGCAACGCTCTCCTGTATGGTCTTCCAAGCACACTGATGACACGGCTACAGAAATTACAGAAGTTTCTGCCAGATTAGTCATAAAAAATAATATAACACCAGCCTTGAACTCCCTGCATTGGCTTCCAGTTATATATAGGTAGCAGTACAAGATGTACACGTTTAATGCACTTCAAGGGACTGCCCCTCAGTACTTAGAGGAACTTGTCGTACTGTATCAGCCGACAAGGTCTCTACGGTTTGAGTCTGGAGCATTATTAGCCGTACTAATAACACGTGGAGTGACATACGGTAATAGATGTTTCAGAAAGGCTGCTGCAACCTTATGGAATAATCTTCCAGTAACCATCAGAAAGTGCAAGACCCTTGATACCTTCAAAAAGAAGATAAAAACTAATCTTTTCGTTTCAGCTTTTCCTAGCTGAATATATTATGTATTTGGCTGGAAAGAATTATGTATTTTTTAAAGATGTAAATCTGTTACATCCATATAATTACTTATTGTCAATCGCCTTAGAGTAACCTTCTTACAGGTTATATAGGGCGCTATATACATTTTGTATATTATTATATTATATTATTTGTGTGCTTCGTAGAAGCTGTGGTGATTCTACATCAGCAATCATCTAGCAATAAATACCCCGTGAAGATCATTGAAATGGCTTACACCTAGTTTAATCATCTTGCCCTAAGCAATATAAAATTAGGCGACAAATATTATTCCATACATATTGTGGTCATACATCGCCCACTCATTGATTTAACGACATGATGTTATGAATAAAACGATGTAATTTCCAACAATTCTAGAATGTCATTGTTTTAATAAATAACTAGAAACGTCTTGTTTTTGGACATTATGGTGTCATATGTACTATCGCCAGGAGTTATATACCGATATTGTTTAATCAGTATGATAGATGCGCAACCACGGCGATCTAATTAAGTTTGGGCCCTGATTAAGGTGGCAACTTATGCAGGATACCACCTTGGTCTAGAGATCAGCCAGTGACACTTGTAATATCTGAGGTGACACCGCTCAGACTTTATGAACCCTGACTGAGCACAACGGCTACTCATTTATGGGCAAAGCAATTACTTCTCTTTGGTCGTATATTATTTTTATTCGTTAGCAAAACAACTGAAAGAATTCCCAACAGCTAACCTATTTTAAACATGGACTTAAGGCAAATGATTAGATTTAGTTAAACACCATATTATTTGGTAATAAAATAACACCGGCTTTGTTTAAAACATTATGTTGCAAACTATAACAAGCATGCTATTTTATTTCCTAATACTAGTCTTCCTATTTTTAACCATACTTATTAAAAACACAAAACTATATTAAGGCAGTAAGTACGAACTGAACTGAATTCAATTGAATTTATTTTCAAACCCCTTATATTATAATACAAACTGGACATAACTGGACCTAGGAAAGATAATTATATTCCCACATACAACCAAGGTGAATTTTATATGCAACTAAAGTTATTAAATAAAACACACCAACCGCGCGAGCCGTGTCCAATGCCACCGCTCGAGATGCGATGCAGTGTTTCTATTCCTGAGTCAGGAGTACTTATAATACTTTAAGAGCGTACTGTGCCTGCTACAGTCATTTAAATGCTGGATAACCATGCCAAACACATAAACGACGTCCCTCCAAATACCTCATAAACATACAAATCCAATAAATACTATGACCTACTCGTCACTTTTATAACAATTTACATCGGCGCTTTAGCCAACCGTTATGGCGGAATTGCCGTTCTATATATTAACATTTTCAAATCAGACCTCCTGAGTCAGGAGTACTTGGGAATGTTGTCTATAAATAGTTCCCATTAAAATATATTTGGAATTTCAGAAGACATTAATAAAGATAGACTTGAAGATGCGCGGCATAAAAGTAATCAGATCTTCAGGACTTCTAATAGCTATGTTTTATTTTATGAATAATCGAACACCTTGTTGATATTCATCACTACGACATATACCTATATAAAGCCATATGCTCATCTGTGTTAAGTTTTGATAAGTTCATTGATTCCAATAAAATCAATTGAAATAGTGTCATTCTTCGTAAGAGATAATTAACATCTCTGCTCTCAACAGTGATATTTCTAATGCACGGATCAGCTTAAATAATATTACCTGTTTGATAATCAACTTTTTGAATTCGTCCATTGTATGCAAGCAAGACTATACTTGTATGTAACATATTTTTTTTTGCTTGCTATATCAGATGAATATGTAGTATATTGATTGTATGATTATTCCAGCATAATTTATGCCGAGCACCCTCGTGAAAATATATGTGTTATTCGATTCTTATTAATTGTGCGCATGTGAGATGATGTTGGTGTTCATGCTTAAGATCTTCAGATAATACATCTTGATCTGATCATCATAAATAATCTGAGCACGTAATGACCTCCTCATTATGCCATGTATGTCACTATCATAGCTTCTTTATTAGTTGGATTTGCAATAGTTATAAACACAAACGTGATATTACAAGATGCTGCAACCAAGAAACGCTTCCTGATAATAGAAACTGAACTACTTCCGAGGAGCGCAATCAATGTTTCAGGGGTTTTGAACAAAATATAGAGAATATTCAAGATAGTATGATTAGCCTAAGACGTGTATCTGCCACCGTGTTATTAGAGTTTATGCTTGTATTATGCAAAGGCAGAATATCAACTTCATTTTATGTAAATATATGCTCTCACGATTTAATAACCCTTAATGAAACGTTATCTCCCAGGGTAAATCCAGTACACGAACATGGTTTATTGTGTAAGCGCATTTCCCATATTGTAATTGATGAAGGGCATAATAAGTAATTTAAAAAAACAAAACTATTCAAGCCAAGACTGATAATTAACTACCTTGAACTGATTGTAGAGGATACACTATTGCTGAATGACTAACACTATGCGTTGGCATTGGTATATAAAGCACCAGTCACTGTAATCAAGAATTTGTAGTATTTTATTTCTTTCTATCGAGCAAGGTGAGAAAGACGTCAACAAACCGTGCAAAATAATTTTATTTACGGTAGTGTTTAATATGTTTTTATTTATTTCAATGTTATGCTTTTGTTTATGGCGTAAGACTAAACCAAGGTCCACTCTTTCAATAGTTATTTGTGAACTGTCTTTCCCACTATTAACGAATAGCTTCGTACAACAACAATAGTAGTGAAAAGGTAATTATAATGTTGTAATGAAAATAATAATGGTGAAAATAATAATATTGATGATAATAATAATATTAATATTAACATTAATATTAATGTTAATAAAGTTAATACTGAACTCTAAATTAAAATATATTACCCCCAAAATGAGACACATATATTGTATATACAATGTAGTATATGTAATTTAAAAACAGACAAATGCGTATTGGTTGTTTTGAATCTGACGACCCAATAATATTACAGTTTATCAGGAGCCAATGTAGAGTTCTTTGATAACTCTTTCATCACCATATCATTAAATACCGAAGTGCAATGTATTATTTCCGCATTACCAAGATCTTTAAGATGATTATCATAATCGTTATTATCCTCATCATTATCTTGAAGGTGTACTTGATCTGCTTCAGTAAGATCTGCATGAAAGATCAGCGTTACGTGTTAGAAAATAATTTTATAATATTCAATTATAAAAGGCTGGATATTATGTTTAATTCAGTTGAACTAAATTCCGTCTATTTATGGTGCAAAGATGTGAATACCCATGCCGCTATCCTATCCGAAGAACAAGGCGCGCTATGTTCAAAGACGACGTTTCTGTTAATTGAGAAGTCGAACGTCCAATTACAGTAACACAATCACGAAGTCAAATTATTCAGATCAAATTACAATATACCAATAATACTTAAGATACCTGTGTAGCGAGTTCCATTAGTTTATAACAACAAAATAGAAACAAACGGAAAAGTCATAAATACCTGTATCAATCACCTCTTTATATATATGGCTAATAGAGTGGCAAAGCGCCACGTCAGTTGATTTAAAACGCATTTATATTGAAAGAGCTCCGGTGGCCTAGTGGTTAAGCACCCGGCACTTGGTGCCAACGGTCACAGGTTCGAACCCCGCAAGAGGTCGAAACTTTTCCAGGGATAAATCGTGGGTGGCTGACCACGTTAAATGGCACTCCGTCTCCACTGAATTATTTAAAATAAAGGGGGACGTTAAAACCCCCATGAGGACGTAAAACACTCTGGCAGTGACCACCCTCAGGCTATTTCGGCTCCATTTTCCGTACTGCTCCCCTTTGAGTGGTGGGGGAGGAGGAGTCTCAACCACTCCAAAATAGAGGCTGTGCTGATTAAGCGACAGTTGGGGATTCTCCCCGAACAACAAAACCAACCAAACCAACCAAAGATAAACATCCAATTACGACAATTCTGCACTAGAGAGCTGAAATGGTGATAGCTCTGAACATTCTTCAAATCGAGAAGTGGGATACAACATCTGTCATACTAAATAAAGGGATAATTTATTTGAGGAATATTTTGGGGGAAATAAATATGTTTGTATTGTCTACATCTGAAATAATTTAATTAACGCCAGATGTCAAGAATTGATCAAAACCATAGTTTGTGGTTTTTGAGATATTACGTAGGTATATTTTACATCAACGAGATAAGTATTTATAAGTTTGTATAATCAAAATGATAGCCGCACAGACATATTGATGTAATTATATCATGATGCTTAATCAGACTAGGGAACTCTCTTTAAAATCACCTAGATCGTCTCCTTAACAATTGCAACGTTAATAGTTTGGATTAAGTATAACACTTTGACTTCATACTATTGCTTCTGTGACTATATCTGCCAGCATACAGACAATATATATAGCGGAATATTAGAATCAATCAATTTGTCATCCGGATTAGCTATGTTAGTGACCATACAATTCACTCTTTCGATTTGTTACTATATATAGTGAGCTTCGGTGGTCTAGTAGTTAAACACCTGCCACTTGGTGCCTATGATCATAGGTTCAATTACAGCAAGAGTTCGAAACGTTTCCAGTGGTTCTTTTCTCGGCTTACAACATCTTGGTAGCTGACTACATTAAATGGTGTTGCCGTCTTCACTGAATTGATTACAAATAAAGGAGACGTTAAAACCCCCCTGAGGACGTAATACACGCTGGCAGTGACCACCCTCGGTTTTTTTCGGTTCTATCTTTCCGTACTGCTTCCTTGTGATTGGTGGGAGAGGAGATATTCTCAACCACTCCAACATAGAGGATGTGTTGATCAAGCTACAGCCTGCGGGTATTCCACAAAATACAAGAAAGCATTCGATAATGGACATACTACTGGAATATTAATTTGAAGTATTTAGGATAATTATATATATATATATATATATATATATATATATATATATATATATATATATATATATATATATATATATATATATATATATATATATATTATGTATTGTTTATTTAAATATAATATATTTATTTGTGTTGAACATACTAATTAATTACAATAATGTATCATCTTGTGTACATATGTTAGTATCAGTGCCCTTAAGGAAATGATCATTTTGTTTCTCAGACAAAATGGCTAGTTTGAAGAAGAAAAGAAAACCACATTAAAATACAGATCATTGTTGCACTTACATTTCTACACTTGTTCATGTATTTTTTGTTTAATGATTAACCACTCTCATACTTCGTATGCGTGAAGCAACATGTAGCCCTATTATACTCTGTCTTTGTCCATAACAAGCCTGTATCCTACAATATTACGAAGATTACATTATATACTTGTCTACGGGCGTTGATGTATTGTGGATGGGAACCAAACAAATATATCATATTGTCATGATACAAATAATCACTTCTTTGGTTTCACAACTGAAAATAGTTACAGTTGTCCCCATGTTGATCGATTACTTAGCTTTGGAGAATGGCATTTGTTCTATTAACGAATGTGTTTTGCCTGATTCGTCTTCGGTAAGCCCATTTATTGACACATAACATATAACCCGTCTTCAGAGGAACCCTTGTGAATGAACCAATTAAAATGGAAGATGCAGATATATATTGTTCTCATCTTGCATCTATCTTGTAACTGGTGCTGAACATCCTGTCACCATCAGACGATGAATGGTATGTCGCCATTGACTATACGTAAAAACGGATATCTAGGAAATGAACTCAGTAGCGTGTAATAATTGGATACAAAGATATACTTATTTTAAATGGTTTTCAGAATATAATTTCATCTGCGGCTCTATGTCGATTCACAAATACGCTAACTTTAAAAGGCATTTATTGTGTTAAGAGTTTCACCAGAAATCGTCTTTACTGTAGTGCAAAACGCCATGATTCCCTTTCCTTGAAAATGATATACATTTGGGACATAAATTAAGAACATTAAGTAAGTAAATAGATACGAGGGAATATATATGGCTTAAATCTGAAACATTATCTTTCATAAAAAAATACAATTATCGGCACCCATTTGATAAAGATGAGAAGTTATGATGTCCTAGGCGTTATAGGGCTAACATATTGTATCCCAAATAGCAAAAAAGTACAGAATGTTGTTTTTGTTAATGATTAATTGATGAGGTTACAAATAAATCTGTTTTCATATCCAGACCTCCTTTTTCTATCCATTTCTTGCCGACAGGTCTTGCTGATAGATGAATTGAGGTCAATTTAGGAAAGGTAACATGGGTTTCGCAGAAAACTGCGGGGAGATGATACAAGTCAATGTCACGTCGCCAATGCCATTCGTAGACATGACGTATATCGCGTATATGTTAACACAATACAACAAATGAAGAGATTTGAACTAAGCATATATAATATATGCTAATTTCTGTATTTCTCCGTAACATGAATTAGACGGCACAGAGTACATGAGTCACTGAGCGAGTGAGTGAATGACAGAGCTAGGTAATAGTTAACGACTGTGTATATATGAAGCAGGCGAGTCAGTGAATTAATATGCATTACATTCATTAGATAAATACACAATGAAGTTGAAAGAAAACTTTGTAAGGCATTTTTCAAACCAAAAACATTAAGAAACATCTTACTGTAGAAATGTTCGTATTTTACGCCCACCTTTGTGCACAAGGTAAGCTAAATTGGCCGAGTGATATCCAAAGGTAATAAGGCGAAGTGAAAGACAAGATACCCATCTGATGTAACCCAACCGGTGTTTGAACGACAGTGCCGTAAATCTGTGGCCAACCACGTTACCAGTTTGGCCCTATATGCTACAGTACAAAGTACCTTTATATCAATGATGAAATAAAAGGTTTACTACGGTTGCATTTTGCCATAATGTTTTAAAAATTATCTAATTACCGATATGGGTTAAATTAATTCGCATCCATAAAATCAACAACTATATTCACTCACTGCATTATTCACCTTTGCTGTTTATTCATCAAATATATGACTGTTTTATTATAAATTTTAAAATCCGTACTTATGACTTAATTCAACTTAATTAAACTCCTCCATTTATATAGTAAAATTCATGGATATACTTAATGGAGATATTTGGGTTGTCCAGATTACGGGTATAAATCGGTTTAATTTAATATTCTCCGGGGGAGTCATTAAAGTATGTTATTGGTTGTGTTTAGATGGAAATAATTGAAGTAAAAACGTACATAAAATGTCCAATAATTGTGCGACTGATATTCTGAGATTGCTAAAATTATTTTCGTTTCGGCATATTTTTACTTAAATTCTGGACGTGATTACCGTGGATCTAACTTAGATACATATGAAGATATTAAGCTCGTGAATATAGAAATGTGATGACTGGCAAATAAAATATTGTATTTCCACAGATAAGCTCATATTCAGCACCGACCTTTATTTCTCAACTCACTGATGTCCACTAAACAATTTTGTTATAAACCGTAATTTGATTCCTAATATTTAGGATGATGGATGATATTTCTCAGCAAAATGACATAAAGTAGGATGATTAAATGACTTAAGGCTGACAGAGCACTACATTTCTATCAATCAGGTGATAGTGTTTGGCTGATTGTATTGTGTATGGTTTTAGATTCAGTTTTTGTGTTTAATATTTTCTTCTGGCTACTGACTACAGTAAATTTCAAATGACGAGCAAATCACTGACATTGTTTCCAAAGAGGATAACAAGTAGCATTTAAACTGATCAGTCCTATACACAATATTAATGTTCTAGCTCGTTCTATCCTTTCATCTTGGATTGAGAAAAGTATTAGATGTTGAACCTTTCGATGGTAAACCATAAACGGCCGACTTGGGAAACAGCCAAATTAACACGTTTCACTAATAATTAATTGAAGTAATATGGCCTGTTTCTTATTCTTGGCAGTTGCTGACTATCTGTGTTCTAACACCAAATAAATAAATAAAACTAAATGGCTGAAAACGTAAGCTATTGTGATCCCGAGTTTCTAATAAGTCAGTGAATATCTTATCCTAATGTCATTTAGGGTATGAACATAATTGATAAGATTCTACTCGAATTAATTTTAACATAAGCATTTAACCGTGAACAAATTGTATTCTTTATCTTTTACAGCAGGCACGTAAACAAACTATATTGTTCAACATTTTTGGTTAATCCAGTCATGATCATTGAATAGAAAATACAGTGATAGTAAGCGGTTGGCATCATATGCCATATAAAATGTGAAATAACTGGCCAATAGGTAATTCTCTACGCCAGAAAAATAGCATAGGGATAAAACTAAAAACTGTAAATCACTTACATAAATCCATAAATGCCTATATATCTAGAGTAGGCTTATGTTTATGACTTACTTCTGGGGCTTTTATCTATATTGTTATTTACGTGCTAACTATAATATTACAATCAATCATGCAATGAAACCATTCGTTCTTATTAAGCAAAATGCACTGTATCCCGTTGTTTCTGTCAAGAGAATGACTGCCAAAACTTTATTGTACTTATATTATCATGGTGGAGCCATACACCTGATGACATTTTATCGTCTGAAATAGACTTGGCTTAAAGAATATCGGACAACGACATTGGTATTAAATCATAAAACATTATTAGACGCTATCGTACGTACAGATACTATTAAGACAACGTTTTACTTTTGTGACATAATACAATTGTAGAAGTTCTTGTGCGGCTTCTCTTGACCATAGTGATGTTACAAAAGTGATACAACGACTGATGGTATTCGGTGGCTGTTTTATTAATTATTTATTTTCCATCTGTCTGCGGTATCTTTAAAGGGATATATATATATATATATATATATATATATATATATATATATATATATATATATATATATATATATATATAGCGTTATAGGCCACACTAATGTTTCAGCATTACTACACCTTTTCACAATTGTTTTCTGTAGTTTAAATATAATGAGGTCTATTGCACGCTCGAAATATTTCAAGCTCATTGTATTAATTGTGAGAGATATACACACCTCTTTATGCTCTTATATTTCATATGTACTTCCCAGCATTGGGAGTACCGCATAAATTAGTCAGGAAAATAGTATAACCCATACGGTCTCCTTAATTTCGAAACTACTGTTTAAACATATACTGGGTATTTCCATCCCAGAAAGGCCTTCTTTTGTTAATATCATCGTAATAACAGGATTTTGTACGATGTTGTGAATATTTTTGGAACTGTTCGAGCTACTTCGCAGCCCGGAACAGCCAATTGAGGGACCCAAATAATCGTATCGCCCAGACACAATTACTAGATGTGTATAATGGCGTTGCTTACCACAGGCGCTTGTATCTATCCATCTAAGGCACATTCTGGATCCTATTATTTATTTATTTATTATTATTTTAAATAGGATTTAGCATGCGCCCAAGATAGATAGATATAAGCGACCGTGTTTCTTGCCATTCACAAATTACAGTAATTTGCGACGGTCGTGCTGCCCCCTACAATTGGGTTCAGTCAGATTTGCACAAGGAGAGCCAGGTGAAGTGACACTAATGATAATTATGTTGTTCAATTCTTCTCTGCCCTGATATCCTATTGGTATTTTTTATTCGATTTCATTTTTCTTCAAACAGCCGATTAGTTGCGAGATTTATTGCTGATTTTTATATGTAATATTCTCTGCGTAATATATAATTCAATAACAATGATGATAATACTATATAGGCGCAGTAATAATAATAATAAGAACATCACATTTACATAGATTCATCCCGAAAAGGCTCAGTGTTCCTTTAATACGCTATGCCGTAGCCAATTATTTTCAACCCGTTTATTGCATTTAGGCCGCAAAAATTATCAAAAGATACCCCACAAATTACATTACGAAATACAAAATAAGAAACAACTGTAATTGGCTTTGTGCAATAGGTTGTCATTGTGTACATTGGTAATTTGCAGAGGACAAACCGGTTAGACATTGTCGTGGCTTCATCAGAGGGTTTATTTCATATTTAAAATAATTCGCTTGCAAATATCATAAAAGCGTAATTGAATGAAACGGAAAAAAGTCATCCTTTTGGACATGTGAAATAATTACAGCAATACAAAACGTTATATGATTCATGTTTATGTTCATTTAAATATACATTTTACAAGTGAAATATTTATTTCTTTTCACAACATCTCGATCACTTCAAAATACAAACCATGGTGATGTCATATCAGGAAAATAAATAACTAAAAGAAAATCATCTCCCAACCTCGGGTACGAACTTTGATGATGTCATGTCAAGACTGATGCTAGGGCTATACTAGCAAGAGTTCCTGTTCGAAACTTGCCTGGACACGAAGGAAATATAATCATAATTTCAATATCATATTTCGTCATACTTTCTCAGAAACTAATATGCAGTTCTGACTCCTTTATGACGTTTAATATTTATACCGAAAACCATAACCTTTCATGAGAGTCAATGAAAGCTACATCATTACTCGTTATCAAAACCATTCCATGGAAGAAAACAAACTATGTTCAAATAGAAGAAAAAGCTGTCAAACTATGAACAATTCCCGTTATTAGGAAGCTTCCTATCAAGTAATCAACAAATGATAATGGATGGGGGAAGCGTAATCTGAATAGCTCAACGGGCAACATATCAGAAAGATAATATTTTGTGATCGTTATAATATTACGCAAAATGTTTTGTTTGACTTGTTTTCTTTCATTGAACAGCGTGGTTCTAATTTGTTCTGTGCTCGTGTTGTGTCTAATCCTTCCAAACATGTTGGCTTGGATGTCTCCATATAGGTCAGGAGTACCGTTTATAATTTTTGTAATAATTTCTTAGAAGTAATAAAAGTGTAACAGATCATGGGGCACATGCAACATTTGAGAATATGCATTTACCTCCGATTAAGTTATCAAGTGAACAAGAGTGACTACATTTTCGAAAAATCCAAGATGGCTAGTTGTTATAAATGGAAATCATCCCATGGCCATTTTAATTCATATCAGAGTTCCTTGGGGTATTACATGGCCACTACAAGTAGTCCCCAGATTAGTCTCATTTTCATCAAATACAACATTTTGTATATGTAATGCATAACAATATACCCAATACATATAATTTGATTCGATTATATGATGTAGTGAAGTTTGTATCAATATATGTAAAAACTATTTGGTAATTTGCCTTTAAGAACTCCTTGAATTCAAATGTCAAGTATTGCGTTTCACGACCAAGTTATGCATAAATATAATAGCGATGCAACAAGGAATATTTACACAACAGCACACACAATCTACTATTCAACATGTAATTAGTTAAAGGATCACTAGATTACATTATCACTGGTGACATACAATCACTAAAATATTTTACTTTATTTTACATAATGCTAAGCTTTCCTACCCCACTGAGTTTTTAATCCCAATTAACTCAAATGCAAGTACAGTAGTAGAATCTATATAATATAATATATCATCTATGCCCATATATAATTCCTGAATAATCAAGCGGTCCAGGCGGAGATCGACGGTGGCAGCAGTTAATTATAGGCGTGGTATGGTTGTTTGCTTTATTGGAGCTAATCTTTCTTTGTCCCTTAGAAATAAGCAATGTATGTCGACTAGTCGTATGTAGGCAGCTGATCCATATCATACAGAGCTTGCGTCAGAAACAGCATGAATCTCAGCATAAACGATTTCTTCAAACGATGTTGGCTTAACACATCTATTGACATGGACATTATTTAATAGAGGCAGTTGCTTTAACCAGTCACACGAACGGGTAACATAGTCATCAGGTACGGCTTCGTACCATCCTGGGCGTTCCGCCCTGCACAAATCCTTAAGTACACGCTCTGCATAGAGTATGAATGATACAATAAATCCCAAGGTGTCATAAATCGATGACACTGTAGATAGGATCCCTCTTCTTGTCAATGGTTTATCCACCATCTTAATTGAGAAACTAAAGCTGTCTTCATTAAGATCGCAATATACACCTAGGGCTCTCTCAGATGGCAACTGGTTGTACGTTGACAGGGATGATAGCTTGCTGGACTGTTGTGTTATCCTCGTTGGAAATACAACACATATTCGTTTGGGTGGTATTATCTGGTTTATTGGCAGCAGTTATGATTGCTGATTGACTGGACTGTATATTATCCTTTTAATAGCTAGGTTGATAGTTGTCCATGTGGAGAGATTTAGGATGCCTCCTATTGCATATATTACATGTACGCTTCTGTAGGCAACATAGACTTATCGCCACGGGGAAGGCTCTACGTCGATCAATTGTCTTTGTCAAGAATATATAACAGACGTCTGGATAATGTGGTTTGTGACACAGATGGCAGATACATATGTTTGCGTTTATTTGGGTTTGTGTGTTCTGGTTAGTGTTAGTACCATGTCGCACATCTCAGTCAATCAGGGTGATAGCAAACCTGTTCCTTTTAGCCGTTGATTTCCACTTGGATGCAAACGTACTACTGGATCTATTTTCTGAATACTCGATAAGAGACTCTTTACCGAACACAGGGTCGTTAGCAGACTCTGAAGCTATTATCACGAATGAAGTGATAACCTGAAGGTTTGACATATAATTATAATGTCTCTTGATCCTACTGGCTTGTTCTCTCCATTTATTGTGTAGGTATGCTGGAAGCTTAGACAACATCGCTTGTAAGTTTGACATGTGATTGAAAACAGTCAGGTTTGAAATATTGTTCATTGCTTTATGGCACTTACTAAGGAAGCTGGGGAGATATGCCATCTCCATGTTTGATGGTTGACCATGATAAAACTTTGTTAATGTAAGCAGATGAAATCTTATATGAATCCCTGCATATGTAGACAACCAGAAATGAAATATTTGACTTCCCCGTCTAGGTACTAATTGAAATAAAACAATTAATCGGGTTAACTGATAGTCCTGGATCAATTCGTGCATCGAAGGCCATCACAAATGTATGGTATTCAGTTGAATCACCAAAAACCTTTGGCACTTCTGGTTGTGGAAGTGTCATGGTTGAAACTAAATGTTATATGGTTGCCCGTAAATCACATTGCTCAACATGCGGTGTAGGCTGGTAGCATGCAGCTGATGGGTTCAATTCAATACAAGTGTTGTTCCAGATAAATGTAACTGATATATATATATATATATATATATATATATATATAGAGAGAAGAGAGAGAGAGAGAGAGAGAGAGAGAGAGAGAGGGGGGGATTGGGGATGATACATATATCCCATCGCTTTAATTAGTTTTGTTATTTTATAGGAATTTAAGGAAACATTTTTATGGAATTTAGATGACGTTTATGCTGCTTGGAACAACATTTGTTGCTCAATCTGTATTGCTCAATCTCTGACTTAATTATAATATGGCCCGATAATGGAATATCATAGACACTCCAGAACAGAAACTATTTTGAGCTCAATGCTATGGCAATGTGCAGGAAAATTGATATTGTTAAGAGAGGGAATAATTGTAAACAACAAATAAATGGATGATTAGGTAATTGTTATCAAGGATACTTTAAACGTTAGATGACTGGGTGTGCTTTTGGGATCAAAACGGTGCAATGCTAAAAACCAGAATAAGAATTACAGTGTATGCCATCGAAAATCGATCATTCCCACTGCCAGTTTATATGAACGTGCTAGATGATGATAATAGATGAGACAGTCACCAGAATCACGCTCGATATAATGATAATTTCAGCAGTGAAACCATACAAAAGGTTACATCGGCGATGGTATGGAATGTATCACGTGACGGTCAGGAAAAGAACAGTTCGGACTCCAGCTCGTCGCAAGATCATAAGCTGATCAGGAAGCATTTACAACAGTGTTCATGGACAGCTTAAGGCAAGTGTGCGAGCATGATCAAACGGAGATCATAAGCATTTTGTGTGTCATCATTAACAATAGTGAGAGCGAAGACATGGTAGTTGTATTGAGAGTATCGTTATATGGCAAGTTATTGTCGCTACTCCCTACTTATCAAGCATCTCAAATATATAATCGCTGAAAAGTACAATTGCTCGTTGGTGATATCCATATCTTTGGATATGCAATTGTTAAACTAGCAGATAACAGACTATCAAAGATTACTGAAATAAAATATCTCATAATAAATAAATGAAAACTCTCATGCTGATGATACAGTTCCACCTTTACTTGATGTCGTTTATATCACGGAGACATGTATTGGCTTATGTGATTCTGTAGCCACCCTAACTGGTGTAGTACGGACTCTTACTGCTGGGGTACAACCCTTAAGGACAAGGTGTCTGGGTTACAGCGGCAACTGAGCAGTGATCAGGAATTGATATATAGTGATGCCGAATCACCGAATACTGACGTAAGCTCTGCCTTAACGGAAAAGACAGGTTTAAAACATGTTGCTTTTTACATACATCCGTTCCAGAACTGTATCTCCATCTAGGCAAGTACCACTGAATGGTAGCACTCCGGTGGATGATAGTTATCATTCCCAATTCAGATAATAACCTAACCATCCTCCCAACCAGAACATTAAGCAAATTAATCTGAATTACCAAGATATAGCAACAACTCTAATTGTCTATGGTGTGGATGATGAAGACTCTGGATCTGAAAATCAAATTTGTATTAATGGTACCGATTTCCGTCTTCATGGCCACCACCTGAACCAAATACGCAGATGCAAGGATATTAGAACCAACGCGAGGACCCCCGATATGGGTTCTTCTGACAGTTCTTATCGTATCAAGCTACCGATGGGAAAAAGGCCAACTACGTTCAATGTACATTGGGAATCTTACCAATACAAGATGTACGAGACCATATACGTGTTACTTGAATAATCCACTTAGCTGATGCGATACAGTTAGCATGCAAAGCTGTAGGAGAGTCATATCATTCTATATCAGTGTCGACGATTAGAACATAATATATACGATAAAAATCTGACCTGCCAAAAACGGAATTGGGGAATACAGGGTTCGCCCCTTAAGCATCGGCAGTGAACGTAGTGTTGCAACATTCGGCTATCAACCTCTAAGGAACAACCATGGCCAACCACTTTACAGCCACCAGACATCCATGAATAACCAACACTCTCGTGATATCCGACAGTCCACGAGAAACAACTACAAGAGTCGGGAGCAACGTTCTACAAAATATGATGTGAGTCGTGGGACCTGAGAAAGGCAGAGCCATGTCAGTACGTACTACCATAGATGCTATTAATGTTAGTAGTCCAATGATTCGCTAGCGAAATTAACTTTATTAAATTATTACATTTACTGATTTGGCGAATAATATATATTCTCATCCCATGAACTGATATGCAGCCTACTGCGCTCAAATGACTGTAATTCGATAGTTTTAGATATCATATCAATGCAGTAGGATACTGGTATATTGGAACAGAATGTTGTCCGTATAGGTTAAGTCTGTAGGGGAACCAGACAAGAGAGAATGTTTTATTCCTGTTATTTTAACTTATTATATTGAGATCTCTTTGGGGTACTATTAAATGCTACGAGGGCTTGTGTGTTAAAGGTTTATCTTATGGCGACTTTTACTATGCAGATTATTTACTTCTTACAAGTCTAACAGCTCCTGGTCTCCAATGTCTCGTCACTGTTGCAAATAAATGTATCACTAATCATGGTCTGAGATTGAAGTCAGACAAAACTGAGTATAATATATTTGGACCATGTCAATTGGAAATAGAAAGATCATTAAACATTTGCTACCTCGACTTAGGAATAGCAGGATTTCGCTATACGTCAAGAGCCAGGTCGTTTTATTTGCACTTACTAAATTGTACTAATTTGTCTAGTCATAATAATCTTATACATAGAGCCAGCAACACGTGTAACAAATATCATATCTCATTCGTTAAATATGTAATGAATGAACATTATGCTACACGGAATTGGAAACGGTTGAAGTGTTTTCCCACCAATGATGCTATATCTGATATTGTTAGACAACTGCTACTCAGGAAATACCAATAAGATATAATTGTTTACATCTATTAATTTTACCAATCCAGTCACATTTAAGTAGTTTTACTGAAATACATATAGCACTACAACATTGTGTGCTATTAACTATTCTGCTTTATTATTCACACGTTCTGGTACACGTGTGGATGTATATTTTATAAAATATTATGAAACGTATATATTAAACATAGGCTTATTGATAACAATATCTATTTTAGACAATTATCACATTACTTCAATATGTTATTAAAACCATATTATCTTCAATAAACAAAACATGTATTAATCACTGACTGTAAAAAGAATATACATGTAACTTGTGTTCAATGAGAAAATGTTCATTGTATTTGTTACGAGCAACGACAAAATAAAGTTATACACGGCTAGATTAACGAATTTGAATAGCATGCCGTATATTTATTTCAGAATATAAAATTGCATATACATATGATACATTGAAGTATATAATACACATAACAATTATGTAATAGAAATTAAGTATTTTCGTCCATCTAGCACATGAACTAGAATGATAGTAAAACGAACCAGAAACAATACATTGTAATAGTAACTTGCTAGTATAACCTAAACGTGTTTTAAAACTATAAACGTTTTTGCGAACCAGCACCTCAAATGAATCAATATTATTATTGACATAAATTGCTGACATACTCTCACCCCTTAAAATACCAAATCATTTTCTGTAAATATTATTAAAGGCCCCTACAACACGCTTATATGTACAGTAGTAATAAGTTGAGCACAAATGTTAGCCATAGGCATTGCAAAGGAATGATCTAAATACTTTTATTTTAGCATGTGTTCGGTTCTTTCTCTTAAGATTTCGTACGGGCTGCGTTGCGACCTGATTGATGGCGTGCACTTTATAGGAAAATGTATGTAATACGTTCTTAGGAAACAAAATCAACGCCCATGTCTATATAGAAGGTTATGATATATCAGGAACAATTTATATTCTAGTAACATTTAATAACTGTTTAAGCTGGGAAATTTCGATACCCGCAAATTTGTTACTGTTTCTTTCTCGTTATCCTGAATAAACACTGTAAATAAAATAAAAATAGCAGTAGGGGATAACTTTAGTAAAACTAAAAGTGTCAAACTTTAAATCGGTTTTATTATCGCTTAAAACATATAATCGTATTAATTTACAGCTGAGGTGCAACAATTATTAATATCATTTCTGCAACATGTACCAGTAGGACTGCCGTATTAATGTCTGTAGCAAAACATTATCACATAAGTAAGACGAATAAGTTAATATAGTTGTACATAGGTTACTAGTTATTGGATGAGTTTAAGATATTTTAGTCACCAAAGATTTGTTCTAATAATTATTAGAATACTCGCATTAATCATAACAAAGTTCAAAGGAAAGTACAATAATGAGAATTAATGGCGAGGCAATAGACATATCTCATGATTTGTGTTGTGCTGATTAAATCATGGTAAAGTGGTTAGCATTGATTTTCGTTATTACACCAATGTAATAAAGTTAATTCGTTATTACAACATGTTTGAGTCTATTAGCTTTGTAATGTACGATGTAGAATCTATATTGTTGTCCTCTTATGTGGTCTGGTGAAACAACCTATTGATTCATACAATGCTGCTTGATGGATTTATACTGGAGTCGTTTGTTACTCTGGAAGGCATATTCATGGGTATTAAATTGCGGACTGAGGTTTTCCCATATTATGAGTAATTAGTTAACACTGATATAGGAAATTTGTTGAATGTATAGCTATTAAATTCCTGACGTGTCATTCTCAGTATCGGAGATCTGCTTGAAATATTCTGTTCTCGACTATGGATCAAATAGATCAAGTGGATAGGCGCTTTAATTTAGATCCCACCACTCCTAAGTGCATATACGTAGGGACGCTAAATTAGGCGCGAATGAAAGTTTACTTAGTGATAAACAGAAACCTATGAGGATTAGCAGTTAGGTTCGAGTAAATCATAGTATTTACTAGGGTTTGAGGCGATATTTCGATTTAGTCCAGTAATAATCCATTGAGCATAATTGTTACTTTATTGTTTTTATTTTAGCTAAATCACTTCACTGATTCCTTTCGGAGTTAGGGTACATTGTCTCACGTGGCCAACAAACTGTAATGTGTGTTAACACGCTGAGGGTATATAAAAGGCCTAACTTTTCGCTTAGGTTATAGAACCACTTGCGACGCCAGACTAGTCGGACGTGTATCGATATATACAGTTGATATAGCTAGGATTTATTTAGTTATTCAAACCCAGAATAATGCTGAGGTCAGCATCTGAGGTTTTATATACAGGTTTGTGTTTGCTCCAGAGAAAATTACTGTTGAATGGAAACTGTGGTGTCAAAGAAGTTATGATATATATGTAGTAAGTCACCATTGAACCACATGCACGTGTTGTTTGCTGCGAGCTGTGGTGTCAAATTGTATGTTTTACGTGCTTCCGCTTTTTATCCGAATCCTGCATGTTGCGGCTTTCCTGTGTGCGTGACACATTTGTCGCGTACGAAAAGCGAATTAGCTTTGCCCACATGCTGATGAGTAGTACAGACATATGCAATAGGTATACGGGTATATGTATCGATATTGGGATGTGTAGAAACCTTTATATTTAGATTAATGTATGTATAGTTGTATTTAGATTTAGATTTATGGAGGTAGGTCTCAAAGGATGTTTAGGTATGTTGATGTTCTATGCCTGTTGCCTCTATATGTATCCTAAAACACAAACATCCATACACATACCAATACATACATACACACACACACACACACACACACACACACACACACACACACACACACATATATATATATATATATATATATATATATATATAAATAATACCGCTTACAACGACTAGTAAATGCACTCGATTAAGAAGGGAATATATTACACCAGTTTTGTTCCAGTTTATTTAGCTTCTTGTATGTGTTCACTGCACACGATTCTTCTCAACCCAAAACTATACGTTGAACAATACCACTTATTTTTTCTTTTATAAAAACCCAATTTTAAATTTTTGGATTCTAAAATTCAAGAATGTGTTATAATATACCACTTTAACCAAGATTACTGTGATTATATGAAAAATAAATATATATATATATATATATATATATATATATATATATATATATATATTATATATATATATAATTACCTACACTAAATCTGGAAAAAGGGGATAACCCGACGATTACATATTTTCTTTTGAATAGAGGTAACCTCGTTATATCTTAACTCTTTGAGAGGTCTGAACCCATTCAAGAAATGTGTTGATAATACACGCAATGCGTGTAACCAAGAGGTTATTTGATTATGATGAATCCTATGCCATTCAGAAGGTCCAGGAAAACTGTCACAATTAATTCAATTCCTTTTAAACTCATACATAATTTCTTAAAGTACGTCAGAACTGAAGTTTCTTATTAATAGTTTACAAATTTTTAGGATCTTAGGGGCATCTAAACTAAGTTTCTTATTAATATTTTACATATATATTATATATATATATAGATAAATATAATTGATGTGATAGATAGATAGTTATTAGAAAATAGATAGATAATAGATTTTTTTTTTTAGATAGATAGATAGATAGATAGATAATCTTTACTATCACCAATAATCTGGTAAAGGCTATGAAAAACAAATACAATTTTCCTTAACTTTCTCTTTATTTTTATATCAACCTCTATTAGTAGTTCAAATGCACCTGTCATAGTCTATCTTTTCCAATGAAGGGGTCGGTTAATTAAATATTAGTCCTTTCTATGCATTAACGGAATAAACGGTCCAGTCTTTGATAACAAGTCACGATAGTGTGAATGAAATGATTTAAGTTTCACTATTTCCCGAATATGTTGGTCCTAAGACGCTAAATGAATCATTATTAATGTTGTTTTGACTGCTTCAGAACAATCTGTCGTTAACAAAACCTCCATAAAACGTCAAGTCATTATTAAATGGTGTTATCTCGTAAGCAACATATGGGTCTTATTAATGAATGCGTGTGGGAAAGTTGGATGAAACACCTTCAGTGATACTTGAAGACAGATGATCTCTGAAGTACGATTATTGTAGCAATGGCATTGACGATTATGTCAAACTGAAATATTTAGGTAACCTTACATGCCGCAAAGCGATTGATGACAACCCAAAATTCATCTTTCCTGGATATTACCTTATGATATATTACAACCAGTAGAAAACTGTTCACAAAGTTTGTTTAATAGGAATGATAGATGCCCAGCCACAGTGAGCTCATTAAGTTCGGATAGCGGATGAAGGTGATGACATATCCAGGATGTGAACTTGATCCCCAGATAGGCTAACTGACACTCGTGATGTTAGAGGTGTTGGCCTTCAGACAGGATAAAATCGGACTCATCTCAACAAATAGATGTTAATAGTCAAACGAATTACCACTCTTTCACCGAATATAATTTTTGATTCATTCTCAATAGAACTGAAGTAATATCCCAATAAATAACCTATTTAATCAAATAAGAAATTCCTCACATTTGGAAAATAGAATCTAAAAAATGGAACACAGTCTGTTTAGGCACGTTAATTCGCTTTTATTTCACCTTTCTCGGTGATTATGAATGTACTATACACTG
Source organism: Paralvinella palmiformis (assembly GCA_025642065.1). Classification (NCBI taxonomy): domain Eukaryota; kingdom Metazoa; phylum Annelida; class Polychaeta; order Terebellida; family Alvinellidae; genus Paralvinella; species Paralvinella palmiformis. Next base: position 126,692 of record JAODUP010000839.1, read on the forward strand.
TGAATCTATTAATGCATTAGGTATGATTGTGAATGTATAATGCGTCCGTGTCCGTCTGTATAGCGAGTATATAATTCCGTCCAATGGTTTTAAATAGTTTCAGCTTAGTGACGTTATCCGGATACGAAATCCATATTCATCAAATTTCGTCTATTAACGTCATTCTGCCATATCAGTGTCCACTATATGACCAGATGTTGCTATCTGTAAAAACCTCCAAAGAAATATCAAAGACTTTCATCACAGCCACATATTCAGGCGGATGCCATAGTTATCTGTATCATCACACAGTGAAATGCTCTGCGTTGCAAAATTATTCCGAAAATATACGCTAGTAAGTTTAAGCTATGGAGTGTCTGGTGTGTTATGTCGCTTTACTGATTGAAGTCGTTAGCCTCTGACTGTACATTTTGACTTCAGATATATGTTATGCTATCGTCATGCCTTCAGAACTAGATTTGATTTATTTAGCCGTTTACCAGTCTGATAATTGAGCTGTTAAACACAGTTCCGAAAGCTTACGTTTCTATGTTAATAAATTATAAATCATAATTTAATACAGAATAGAAAACAAAGCCGTACATGGCATATGATATATTGAAAACAGTTTTAAAAGAGTTATGATTTCCAATTTTCGGTATACAAAAATCCGAAATACAATGCGTTAATTCAAACGAAACATGATGATGATCATCATGATCATCATGATCATCTTCATCATTATCACCATCGTCATCATCAGAAGCATCATCACCATCATCATCATTATCATCATCGTGATTATAGTTTAGTTATTGTTCATGTATGGC
>JAODUP010000839.1:132500-167500 GCA_025642065.1 Paralvinella palmiformis
ATCGCGTCCTGTCAGGTTCTCATTTTTATGGACGAATGAACCAGTCGCCACATGACAGCATTGCAGCTCCCGGAGATTCGAACCCGCGACCCTTCGGCTACGAGTCCTAAGCTCTAACTAACTGCGCTATCACGGCTCGGCACTTCATATTTCATTTGCTTATGTCCTAAGTTTAAATTATGCTCAACTGATTACAATAATATAACCATTACTCTTGATCTCAGATTATGGTTTGAGGATTTCGTTTTCATTATGAACAGCAAAAACAACAATAAAATAAATATTGTGAACAACAGAAGAAGAAAAAATTTAAATAAAAGAACATAATAATAATAATAATAATAATAATAATACCCTAAATTAAAATACATAAGACAATAGAACAAATTTAAATATGAAATATGTGATATTGTAAATAGGTTTAAAGCAGACAAAAGTATATCGGATGCACCTGACGACCCAATTATAATATAATTCCACGATCCATCAAATCATCATCATTATCGTTCTTTTTGTTTTTATTTCTTACCTGTCTTCTTGTTCTTCTGCTTCCTCTTATTATTATTATTATTGTTGTTGTTGTTATTATTATTGTTGTTGTTATTGGTGATGTATTTGTCGCCGTTGTTGTTCTTGTTGTTGGCCATTTATTGACTACTATATTTAATCCCTTCTAATTAAAATTTCGGATATAGTTTGTATTTTCAAAATTGGTTTTCATGAGGTAAGGATACATATACAATTGTATTCATTCTAAGCTACCAAGTACATCAAGTACACTAATCTAAGACAGCATTAGTCAGTATACATATATTTATGTTATGTCACAAAATCGAAATTCTAATTGTACTAGTTCAACCATAAAAAGAATTGTTTGTGTCAAACTCAACATCAAGCCACTCTATATATATATATATATATATATATATATATATATATATATATATATATATATATATATATATATATATATATATATATATATATAAATCGACAGGAGCTGACAGAATTCTCATTTCAAAAAGGTGCTATTGCTCAACCATTTTAGTAGGTTTGAAGTATCATATAATTAAAATAAAACTTGATGTCAATGACTATGTACAACCACAACCGATATATCTGGTATTTAATGATAAACATAGATGCCCATTTCATTAATGTATCAAACGTTTGATCCGATATAAATCTGAAGACGTATTCTTGAATATCACCTTGATCCCTAGATCTATTTACTGAAACTTGTCACGCTAAGAGTGTAAGATTTACTACTAAATGACACCAATGGTAAATAATATATGATAGAAGTTTCTTTGATGTTCAAGAATCTAGTGGATAACGAATGTGTAAGTGAAACCAGCATATTGATTGGTTTGAACAATAATATATTTAGTAATGCAATCAATTAGTTAATTCAAAACACAAATTGTTTGTTAAGTATTATATTGAGAGCATTATGTGTGTCTCCGTGCACCCCCATGCACACATACATACATACATACATATATACACACACGCGCGCGCAATCGAATTCAAAAGCGGATCATCGAAATATATACAACCATTTGGATTACTCAAAAGAGTAAAGTAAAACATAATACCCAGCATAATTAGATAATATAAGAATGAATAAGACTAAATTCGGATCAATAATTATATCAGAGACACAACATGACTCAACCTAATAGCAATAACTGGTTTTAACTTATTCAAGTCTTCATCACGTCTAATGTTATCCCCCTCTCACTCTCGCTCGTTCCGTCTCTCTCTCTCTCTCTCTCTCTCTCTCTCATATATATATATATATATATATATATATATATATATATATATATATATATATATATATATATATATATTATATATATATATATATATATATATATATATATATATATCACTCTCTCTTTCGCGCTCTCTCTCCCTATCTCTCTCTCTCTCTCTCTCTGTCTCTCTCTCTCGCTCGCTCTCTCTTTCTCTCTCACATTCTTCCTCATCTCTCTCTCTCCCTTCCATTCCGGGGTCGAGATACTCGGTTGTCACTTGTTGAGACAGTCACTTAGTTTTGATCTGTTTTATATCGTTGTGACGTTATTGTTGCTGGTGGTGACTACCATCAACATATTTCTTGAGGTTCATATACACTATTTCTTCTATGGAGCGAATGCATTTAGATCTCTTAAATAAAGGTTTTATGTTTCAATTCATTTCTTTGCTCATTTTGTTAAATTGAATAAGTATGTATATAGAAAACATGTCTATGACAATTCACTGGAATTAGTATGGTTATTAAGATGTGAAAATGCACTGCATTATAATATTAAGAGAATAAGTGCTTTTAAAACTGGAATATATTTCGATATGCTAGTTGATGTTAAATCATCAACACTATAACATTAGAGGACACGTTTATGTTTAAGCTTCACCATAAATCATAATTAGTGTAGCGTTTGCATTAGGATTCCTCCGGATTGTAAAGAAGATCGTTTTGAAACTAAAATTAAGAATATTAATCGAATAACTGCATATAGCTGATACACTTCATGATATATACTTAAATATGTATTATTGTCCATCACAAAATATAAAAGGTCTTCGAAGACCTGTCAAAAGAGACAACAAATTACTTCAGCAGATGGTCGTATAAAATATACAATTATAACAATTACAAGAAGCTACCATTTTCAGTTAATTTGATTGGCAAACCTTACAGTTTGTATGTTAATTATTTGCTGGTGACCTTACAAAACGCATCATTTCGCTGACATATCTGGATCCTATTTTCTTTCCTGTTTCTAGCAGCCATGTTACGTTGATGGATGATTTTCTGGTCAAAGTGAAAATAAGAATAGTAAGATGGCGGTTTGTTAAAAAAAGAGCGGGAATAAAGACACATAATCTTGACATACTACATATCTTGGGGATTTACTAATACATTACAAATACTATATATATATATATATATATATATATATATATATATATATATATATATATATATATATATAATTTATTTATATTAAACACAATGGTTTCAACATAATAGACCATCTTCATTGTGGGTTTTAATACAAATCAATCAGTATAAGTTAACAAATCCTAGTAGATGAGAAACATTTGCAAAACAACTCCTTATTTTAAATTTGATTGTGTTCTTCACTTTGTTGTCATTATTGAGGATGATGGATGATTTTCCTCAGTAACATGACATAAAGTAGGATTATTAAATGACTTAAGGCTGGCGGAGCACGATATATCTAGCTGTCAGAAAAAGCACTAAGCTGGTAATATTATTCCAGTTTGCTATAACAAATATGGTGATATATAAATATCTCAGCGCAATATCGCTTAAGAGGGGGTCGATTACAGCGTTTCTAGTAAAACAATACAAACAACCAGATCCTGATTTCCAGATGATGGCTGACATCATATTAGTGTGACCTAGTCCGATATAATACCTTTTAGTGAGAAGATGGCAATATAATATTTCTTGTAGACATTCTCTAGACCATTTGCATGTTATAAAACTGATGCAATCACAGATATTAAACAGTTACTGTTTCATTATGTCGCGCCTCATTCACTTACCCACAGTAATCATGTAATTGTTACCGATAATAATTAAAATATTATTTTCTCTGATATATGGTTGTGCATTTGTCTGAGATATATCATTTGAGTATTTTCCAGGAAATCTGTTATTTTATGATTAAAGAAATTCATCCAACAATTCTTTGGTCATGAAAGATAAACTTTAGTAGCCTAGTGTCTAATCTGATCAGTTTTTATTCGAAAATAAGCGTACTATGATCACATAATGTTTTTCAATGAGGTGACTCTTTTTTATACCGTAACTTCCAGTTCGTACTATTTGAACCCAAAAGACAATTATAAATCCTTTCGAAGCAATAGTATACAAACTTTATATCTATATTGTCACTGCCTTCAAATATCAGTTTGTATAACCGACATGCGTTATGAAGCGAAACCGACAGCTTAACTATTATTTACAAAACTGACATTAGTGCTAACGCAGACCGTAAATGAAGCATGGCTTCTGTGCAATTATACCTTTATGTTAACACTTTCGAACCTGACCTAAAGTCTACTATTCAAAATATTGTAACATTAGCGTGCTTAAATGTTCTTTATAACAAGCAGACTAGAGCTAGCTTTGAATGTCATAGAACACACTAGACATAACTGGACCTAGGAAAGGATAATTATATTCCAACATACTACTAAGGTGAATGTTATATGCAACTAAAGTTGTTATATAAAACACATAAACAACACGAGATGTGCCCGATGCTACTGCTCGAGAGGCGATGAAGTGCTTCTATTTCTGAGTCAGGAGTACTTATAATGCTTTAAGAACGTAGAGTGCATACTAGAATCACTTAAATGCTGGATTAATAGGCCAAATACCCAAACAAGGTTCCTCCAAAAACGCAAATAGTGCACGCAATATACAGCTTTAGATCAAATGTTCTTAGAATGCACGAACCTGGAAACATATTGAAATGCGTCATCCACTTGCAATGGAATATATGGTTTAAACAAAGGGTTATATATAAGATAATCGAGAATTATACCTACGTAAAACATAAACATTAAACCAATTGTAAATGTCTAGAACAAACTTAATATAATTATCATCTCGTTAACTATATTGTAGTTAGTAATAACTGCGGTGTAAGAATAGTCACTGGATTTAGAACCACGTAAGAAAATAAAATTATTCATGCCAGTTTCCGGTGTAGACTAAATCATATAAATATTGTTTACACAACTTCCCTAGCACATGTACACACAGATTCACATATAAACAAACAAAAACCCACACAGGTGCAGAGATAAACACACACAGGACATCACGACAGAATATGAACCATTAAATATATGTTGATTGCCAGGAAGGAAGACAAATATTGAAGTCCGAACCAGAAAGAAGATACTTACGAGAAAAGAGGTAACCATAACAGCCTGTGTGTTGACCATCATATTTGTCTTCCTTGACAATCCTAGTTTACTATATTACTTAGTTGACAATATTACTAACTTGAACATATTAGTTCTTATCAATCATATTTTCATTGTAACTCTCACCAATGTGAAGTTCGGATTGACTTCTTGGTTTGCACCTCCTATGGAAATGGATATGAATTAAAAGCATCACTATTCATACATATAAATAAATTATTAATAAGTGAATATTAAACGAAATAATTAAATATGAACTGTGTAACATTACTACTTTTATAATAGCAAAATTGGCTAGAGACTTTCACAGTGAAATAAAGTGAGCCATCATCTGTAAGGTAACAATTAAACATGTTTGATGTTTTACTCTCATTAATACGGTCCAGTAAACGCCGATCCGAGCCTTAGTCAGACTATTTAAGGCATTAATGTGTTTTACTTCACCAAAATACGAAACATATTCTTTTTCAGTTACAACGTTGAAAGATACAGCATAAAGAATTGCCTATCGCTTAACAAGGATGGGTATTTTCATAATCTGACTGATTTTAATATCTTTAATTTCGTGAATGACTACATATATAAATATCATACTTACGCTATAATCATAATAAGGGTCTCAATACATGAGCTATTGATGGATTTACGTAGTATTCACTTAAGCTTAGTTATAAGAGTATAATAGTTATTTTTGGAATGGAAGATTAACGATTTACGTGTTATTTGGCATTAATATAAGATATGATGCAAGGTGATTACTTTAGCAGCAATTTCCATTAAGGCATAACATATGTGATGGCAAAATGTAATTTGTTTGATCGCGTTTGTGCATTTAAAATATTGTTATCTCTCTATATGCATCAAAATTAGAAGCTTGGCAATCACGATCAAGAATTTATCAGAAAGAAGGATAATCGAGCGACTGAGTGAGTGATCGATCGAGTGATTGTGGTGGTGGTGAGTGGTGGTGGTGGTGGTGGTGGTGAGTGGTGGTGAGTGGTGGTGGTGGTGGTGGTGGTGGTGGTGGTGGTGGTGGTGGTGGTGGTGGTGAGTGAGTGGTGGTGAGTGGGAGTGGTGGTGGTGGTGGTGGTGGTGAGTGGTGGTGGTGGTGGTGGGGTGTGGTGGTGGTGGTATAGTGTGTGGTGTGAGTCTTTCGGTCGGTCGGTCGGTCGGTCGGTCGGTCGGTCGGTCGGTCGGTCGGTCGGTCGGTCGGTCGGTCGGTCGGTCGGTCGGTCGGTCGGTCGGTCGGTCGGTCGGTCGGTCGGTCGGTCGTCGGTCGGTCGGTCGGTCGGTCGGTCGGTCGGTCGGTCGGTCAGTCTGTCAGTCAGTCTGTTAGTCATTCATTCAGTCAGTCTGTCAGTATGTCAGTCTGTCAGTCTGTCAGTCTGTCAGTCTGTCAATCAGTCATTCAGTTAGTCTGTCAGTATGTTAGTCTTTCAGGTTTAAGCCCTATTGCCGTAGATGCAGCATTTATGTGTAGTTATTTGTTTAATATGCAGTTAGAGTTATATAATTAAGTTGTTTTCTATAAACCAACTCCATCAGCATAAGCAGGAGAGGCTTATATTTTCACTTTGTTCTACATATTTTAACTAATATGTAAAACCGAACGGCATAACATTGTAATTTTATTTTGTTATAAATTAAATAGGTAACTATATATGTATTTATAGATATACGCATAAAGTTCGGAACATTAACAAAATATAAATGACGAATACGTTATGTATTATTTGTTAGGATAGATAAATGACAAAATTAAAATAAATTGAACTTTCGACACCAGTTATCGTTTAATTCGGATTGAACAACAACACTGAGAACAATAACAACAGCAGCAACATCAAATAACACCAATAACAACGAGGAAAACAATATTAACATTAATAATAATAATAATAACAGGAAACAGAATCAAAAGAAAAACAAACAAGAATAACGACGAGGTTAAAGATGATGGTGATGATAAGATGATGATAATCATGATGCAACTTTTGCTGCAAAACATTGCATTTTATAATTTTGTGACCGAAAGATGATTACCCTATCAGATATATCTTTGTTGAATTGCTTCAACTTCTATTATGATTGGGTGTTCCATTTCAAAAGGAAAATGTTCATTTGCCTGTTAGAAAGTACTAAATACATCGCATTTACCACATGTAGGGATCTTATCATCACTATTGTTCTTTAATTTAGGGTTTTGTTGGCATCTTTATAAGAGCAACATAAATCAGTCTATATCCTTTACGTAAACAGGATTGTTCATTAAAGTGAACAACCATATGAAAATAACTATTTAAAACATTACATGTATTCATTCCCTAAACAATAAAATCGATTAATAGCCAAGAAACACTTTTTAACCTGATTATAGTGACTCGTATATCTTCTGTATAATGTTTTAACACCTGAAACCTTACTCTCTCTCACTACACATCACATTAGCATCTTCACCATTTAGGTGGCTGCCTAATTCCAGTTATGATTAAATACTAAGATGATGTCATTTTGACAGAAGGACAATCGTAAGTGATCAATAATAAACCGAATAGGTGTTGATGATTAATATCTAATGATATTATGAACAGTGATGAAATATATGTATAATTATAACTAAACGATGTTAATAAACAAGTTATGATAGAGACATTTGTGACATAATATGGGTAAAGTCACGATTTGATGTTATTTGTTGTCGATTATAGACACAAATACTCAATCACGCCCACAGGCACATTTTTGTACGTGTACGAATACGTATATTTAGAAAAGTAATTACATTTATACATCAACAATCATTCGTAATGCACTGATAAATTCAGCGATTTATAATTATTTTGCTTAGCAGCAAGTAGACTAATTTGTCTGGGGTTTTCTACAACATAATTTTCAAAACGTCAGGTCTCTTACTTTATTAGAGAATAATTCATGCCTTCACTTCATATAATCATTTTCCCTAATTGTATACCCAATATTCGAGAGATATTGGCTGTTCTGACCTCTTTCGGTTGTATTGCTAATACAAAATAATATATGGATAAAGGCAGGTGATTGTTTGCTCATAAATTGGTAGCTATTAAAACGACCCCCAGTTAATCTGGTTTGAAAGCTACACCTCTTACGTTACAAATATCAGTATGCCGATCTCGGGATCAAGGTGGCATTCTGGATATGTCACCACCTACATCAGGAATCGGAAGTTAATTAGCTCGCTATGACTGGGCATCTATCATTCCTGCTAAACAAACTCGTTAGACAGTTTCTATTGGTAGTAATATATCACAATGTAATATCCAGCACACGTTTTTGGTGTCGTCATCAATCGGTCTAGGACACGTAAGTTTGATGAGATTTTTGCAAATCGACATTATATTCCAACATGGTGCCAAAAAAACGGTCCATAAGAGACCATCTGTCTTAAAACATCACTGAATGTGTTACATCCAATTTTCCCGTATCCATTTCGTCTAAGACCGAAATATTTCTTAAGACAGATTATTTACCTACGATCAAATCGAACACAGCATTAATATAAGGTCTACTACAAGTAATGATATCACTGTAGCAAAAATACTAAGTAACTGATGAGTTGTACCTATATAATATGTAAATAGTGGTCTGATAAATTGTCATTCGATATGTCGTAATTGGGATGATGTATATCATGTTAAGGTTGATAATGCAGCTGAGATTCAGGAAAAACGTCGGTAGATTTTCGTGTAGTTCATATTGGGTTAGAATTAAACGCAACTACGAAAAATGAATTGTCTGAAATCTGCAAGTATACTGAGATTAATTTCCGTGATTGTTGAAACTCTTCATCAATACACGTTATTTGTTGACCTTACATGATTTTACATTACAATGAGATTCCCAGTTTGGTGTAGATACTAGAAAACTGGCTGATATTTTAGGAAGAACGCACATTGACTGGGATGATCACATCTTAAATCTCGTTATAGCTAAACAAAAGATTACTATTTGTTTAATATCATGTCCATATCATCCTTATTATATGTTAAATTCGTAAATAATATTGATGACAACCTTTTCACGTATGCATGTTTCTATGCGAAAATGCCGAGTCAACTATTCCTTTCTTTGTACATTAAGAATGTGCAGGTTGCAAAAAGACACAGAACATATTTTATGGATTTATTTAATTTATTTTTGTTATGGATTATCCAAAGCTAGAAGGGTTTAAGTTACAAATATAACTGTTTCTGCAAATTCAAAGTGTAATAATTTAATTCAGAGGACTGTTTTCATTTTTGTGAATAAAATACCATAATAATTTCACACTATCCATTACAAGTACCTGTGTCTCAGCTAATATTATATGGTGATTGTGTATATGTTATTCAGCTCATGTTTTGTAGATCATATTATTATTATTATTACTGGTTTTGTACATTTCTTGATCCATTTGTTTACAAACACATCCACAAAATAGAAAACTGTGCCGGATTCGAAAATACTATATTGAGTTTTGCACAACGGTGTTCTCATCACTGCGCCTTTCAGACATGATTTATAGGAAACAATTGCTGGCAGAGCAAATCTGGTGTAACATATTCTCTGCTGCCAGCATATGTTATTAATTGTGCACATGGGTCGATACTCAGTGTAACTGGTCTTTTTAGAGATACCGTTAATATATTATAAAGGCCTGGACTATATTCTCTATATATAGTATTTATGTAATAATATATAAGCCCTGTTATCTTTATTTAACATTATCCTTATTTAACATGTATATTGTCTTCACTCTTGCCATAGAATTAGATAGGACTCTCTCTCTCTCTCCTCTCATAAATATATATATATATATATATATATATATATATATAATATTTATTGTAAGGCTGTTTTCACATACATTGGAATCATAGTAAATGGGCAATTTTCGTCAGACTTGATGTTAAATTCATAAAATCAGTAAATAATCAACATTCTCTTATTTGTTTTCTTTGTTGCCTTTGTAGATCACAATTGGTACCTTTCTCGATTACAGACACCATTATTATCATCATCTTCAGCATCAACACAGCAACAAATGCATATGATGTAGTCATCGTTATCGTCATTGTCGCCGTTTATAATCATTATGATGAAGCATTATGACGCATCAGCTCCATCATGTACCTATATTTGCTACTAATTATATTTAGCGGAGAGATTGAATGATGATGATGATGATGATGATGATTGATGTTTTACGGCCACTTTTGTGCACCTGATAGGCTAAATGGGCTGAGTGACTTCCAAAGGTATTGAAACGAAGTCATGGATGAAACACCCTTCAAACATGCCCAAGCCGAGATTCCAAAACGGACGATTGTAATATGTGGTCCAACACGCCACCGCTAGACCACCGAGGCGCCCTAAAGCGCAATGATTAGAGTTAAACAACTAAATAGCATCTTCCAAAACAACATTCTATGATGTCAAATAATACACACCAACCTGGCTGTATAGTCAAACATTTAATTTTGTTGGCATTACGTCAGTTGTTTAATATTTCCTAGACGCCAACTAACCAAACCTTTCACCTTTGTAATTATACGGTACGACCACCTTCCTGATCAACTTCATGTTATAAAAAATTAAATGTGGTCCTTTCCTTACCTGTTACTTAACCCTGATGAAGAGCAGTATTCTTATATTTATCTTCGAAGCTGGTCACAGTGTAGAAATATGGTCGAAAGAAGAGTCAAGGGAACAAACCCCGTAATTATAGACATGAGCTTGATTTCAACTCACTACCATGATGCTTTAAAGCTGATAATACGTTGAAGCACGTTAGGTCTGCTATTATTTATACATGGATAAAAAAAAAATTATATTGTTCTATATCATATTTAAGTTGGTTCAGTTATTACTTTTATTATTATTATAATTATTATTATAATTATTAATAGTATTATTATTACTATTATTATTACTGGTAGTAGTTTCAATATTATTATTATTATTATTATCTTTATCATTATCATCAACATAATCATCTTCATCTTGCATATTATATATATATATATATATATATATATATATATATGCTCGATGACGATGATGACGAGGTAAAATATGGTGACTATGATCAGGATAATACTAATGATAATTTCACTTGTATAAAACCAAATATTTTCCCTATATAAGTATAATAAAAGATGTCATTAGAACGATTTGTTTTCAAGCAATTAATATTTTTGCTGACTTATTTTCCAGAATATTTTAACATTGATTTTGTCTCTGTGATTGCCAACAACATTAGTCATATAATATGTAAAAAAAGGCAACATAATAAAAAAAAAAAACAAAAAATTAAAACAAAGCAGATGATATCATAGCCTCTTTATTCATCATATTTTAAAATTGTTTATATACCAGGAATCGATTTGTAGATTTTGTTGATTTGTTTATCAAATATGATAATTATTTAATCAAATTTATTATTTTTCCTACTATTATCATATTCATAAATATTATAATAACTCGTCAAATCTGATGATGGTTCCGCGATTCAGAGAAATCTATTTAACAAAATGCGATTGGGAAAAACTGTTAAGACTTCATTTGAATATTTATGTTATATGATATTTTTATATATATATATATTTTATATATGTATATATATATATATATATATATATATATATATATATATATATATATATGTATATATAATATATATATATATATATATATATATATATATGTATATATATATATATATATATATATATATATATATATATATAATTATTGCAATTAAATAAATAAAAACATACTTTCATAAAAAGCTTTTAGTGATGCTAAATAGTCCGCACTCACCTTTCAGCATAGACAAATAATACAATTTTGTCAGTAATATTTTAGTATGAAGAACACAGTTTTGGGAAACGAATTTACATACGTGAATAATATTCGAATATAATAAACATAAATAATCACACATCATCACGAATCTATATGTATTTAAAGTTTTATTAAGCACATATATTCGTTTGGTAGTTGATTATTAAAATCAGCATAAACTAATTAATAATTACTTCATGAACAGATAACCCAGCATGTGATACCTACAGCTAAAGGTTTTCTTTTTCTAATTGGCTTAACAGTTAATATTAATTAATAAGATGCAGATGTTTTCCATAATAAATAAATTAATTAAAATAGCATTAACCATGTTTAAACTTAACTTGTTTTGTGTATGCCATATCCGAAAGACAATATGTTTCGTGAAAAACCTCGCTAAAATCAGTATTACTCCGCATATTTTAAACATACAATCAGCAAATAATAACATATAACTATAATTTCTCTTTAATTCGAATCAGCATCCACGATAATACAACAATACCTCACCTAAAACTGTCATAATTGACATGGTATAACCAATTTGCTGATCGGCGACATATCTGAGGATAGTAGCAGCTCTGCTTCCTTAGAACAATAGGTAATAGATTTATATGGTGAAGTTAAACTGAAAAGAAGAAGAAAAAAAACGAATTCAGTGCGTTTTCATTCATGTATATCAAGGTATGATACAGCTATGCAACACATTCTGAATTTGTATGGCTTATTATTATATGATAGTCTTCTATTAGAAAAGCAGATACATTATGTATTAATATCATCAAGCAAGGAACATCGGGCTTATTTTTAAGTGCCTATGTGAGAGTTTGTGTCTTTGAATGTTTGTCAGCATGACCACAACATTATATTTTGTTCTTCTTTATTAGCAAATGTACTTTAAATACTGTAAACATGCACATGCATTCATTAGCTATGTGCACCTAACACAAATTTGTTCAGAAAGATAATTGCATTATATTAAAACATATCTGATATCATAGATAAATACAAGTTTACTTATTCAAATAACAATACCGACACATACAAACAAATCTACCACATGTCTATTATTACACTCGTATGCTAGTTTCTAAATATTAGTATTATTATGCTCATCCACAAGGATAATTCTGAGGTGTTTAATTACAACGGTCGAGTGAGTCTACCAAGACTTTTTGTGAATATAAAACGTATATCAGGATTATAAGGGTAAATATAATTGAAAAGACTCGCAATAACGTCATGTGGATATTAAACATGCGAGAAATGCATCATACATAAAACAATTTAGTAAAATGCACCAACTCTAGAACGAAACACAGCAACAGGCGTCCTCCAAAAAACACAACGAGCAAGACTCTTCGTCCCAGGGTAAAAATATGTTACTGAACTTTCCACCAAAAGCTGCACTGGAGAAAATCACGTGAAAATCACAATTTGGAGTAACAACTTAAACTGCTAAAACTAATGCAGCCTCGTGCAATTCATTCCGGCTGCACCTACATTATAATATATATAAAGACTTTAGTTCAAGCTATTTGAATTTCTCGATTTGATTATGTCCTTGAAAACTACTTTATCTCTAACAAACAATTTACAACGTGTACAGAAGTAGGTGAGCTTAAGGCAAAAAAGATGTAAGGAAAGGGTAAGAGGAAGTTTCAAAATGTTTTTGCAGTCGATAAATGTAAAAATGATAATATTTATGACAAACCCAATTTAATCGATATAAGTATTCGCATTCTAGAATAAGTGCAGTACATATATAATAAAGAGGTTAAAATATATGCAAATAACTTATTGATATATAATATTTCTTCCGCATTCAATTTACATGTACATATACATATAGGTAATCACGCGTAATTAAATATGTTTTACAATTTATCTAAATTATCACATTATACACCCGCGATATGCACTGTCATTATTCCGAATTTACTGCTTAATGCATACTATAAATAGTTTCATAATTAAAGGTAAATAAAGAGCAGTTTGACTAACAAACTGCATTTACAATAAGGTATCCATCTCGGTAAAATCCTTTTTTTATACTTTCAATGTATTTTTCTTTTAAAATTTATTTGGTACTTTGTTTAAATAAAAATGTCACTGTGATTCAAACTTCGCCTGTATTATACTCGGGGATGAAAATAATAATAATAATAATAATAATAATAATAATAATAATAATAATAATAATAATAATAATAATAATAATAACAATAATTACAACAACAACTACAACAACAACAACAAAATTACAACAACTACTACTACTGCTACTACTACGACAACTACTCCTACTTCTACTACTTCTACTACAACAAAACAACAACAATTACTACTACTACTATACTTCTATGACTGCTACTACTAATTCTACTACTACTACTTTTTACTACTACTTTTCTACTACTTACTACTACTTCTAGTACTACTAATACTACAAGTAATACTACTAGTTTACTTACTACTACTACTACTTATTATTACTACTACTACTATTAATAAAAATAATAATAATAATACTTTTATTATTATTATTATCATAATAGCTTGTTATGTAGCGCTTTATTCAACTTGAATTGTCCTATGATGTTTTACATAATTAAAACATATTCTAAGGTCATATATTACATAACATTTTATGTAAAAATAAGCTGAATTATATATATTAAATAAGCTAATTTTACTAACCATTAGAGACGACATTGATAATCACAAATCTCCAATAAGCGACGCTGTCGCCATGAGCGCTGATATCAAATTTGAAGGACAACCTCTGACAAAACTTGCGCCTATCACTCAAGACGAGGTACTTGATATTATCATTAAGTCTCCCTTAAAAATTTGTGAACTACACCCATTACCTACATACCTGTTGAAAGAAGTGCTGGAATACCTACTGCCTTTGATTACGGCTATTATAAACAAATCACTGGTGGAGTCCAGGGTTCTGCCTATCTTGGCGAAGATCCTGGAGAAGCTGGTTGCTAAGCGGTTGAAGACCCATTTGAGTAGTCACAGTACTGCATGATAATCTTCAGTCAGCTTACCATACCGGCTACTCTACAGAGATAGCGCTTCTGAACGTCCATCATGATATTGCTGAAGCTTTAGATCGGAAGTGTATGGCAGCATTAGTTCTGCTTGACTTGTGTGCTGCTTTCAATGTCATAGACCACAATATCCTTCAAACGCGCCTCCAGCATTCGTTTGGAGTAACCGGAAGTACCCTCTCCTGGATCAAATCTTATCAGAGTGACAGATCTCAGTATGTTGCCATAGGAATGACGACATCAGAAAGTACGTTTGGGGTGCCACAAAGATCGGTACTTGGACCACGTAAGTACTGTTTGTATTCAAAACCAATTGGTGCGATATGTAGCTGACATAATTTGCTCTAACACTGTTAGGCAGATGGTACCCAAGTTTATATGGCGATCATGCCCAAAACAACTTGTTCCGACGTTACAAAGAAAACATCAGGTTGGGATTAATGAGGAATTACGACTTCAGGTAGGTAATAATACTTTTTCTGTAGCATCGTCGGTGAAATACTTAGGAGTATATTTTGATACATCCCTGACTATGGATAGGCACGTAAATGCAATATCCAAAGCCTGCTATTACCAAATTCGTTATATTGGTCATATCAGGTGGTTCATCACATTGGATGCTTGCAAAACACCGGCTCACGCCCTAATAATATATCGGTTAGATTACGGCAACGCTCTCCTGTATGGTCTTCTAAGCACACTGATGACACGGCTACAGAAACTACATAATTATTTTGCCAGGTTAGTCACTCGCACTCATAAAAGAGAGCATATAACACCAGTCTTGAACTCCCTGCATTGGCTTCCGGCTATATATAGGTAGCAGTACAATATTTTGATGTACACTTTTAATGTACTTCAAGGGACTGCCCCTCATTACTTAGAGGAACATGTCGTTCCGAATCTGCCGACTAGGTCTCTACGGTCTGAGTCTGGAGCATTCTTAGCCGCACCAACAACACGTGGAGTGACATACGGTAATAGATGTTCCAGAAAGGCTGCTGCAACCTTATGGAATAACTTTCAAAAAGAAGATAAAAACTAATCTTTTTGCTTCAGTTTTTCCTAGCTGAATGTACTATGTATTTTGCTGGAAATAATTATGTATGTTTAAAGATGTAAATCTGTTACATCCATATTAATTATTTATTTTCAAGCGCCTTAGAGTAACCTTCTTCCAGGTTATATAGGGCTTTATATAAATTTGGTATATTATTATTATTATATTATTAGAAATAGGGCAAACATTCTGCATATCTTCCTTGTCCAACCCATATCTCTTAAGCAAAGTGGTTATGGTGGGTCTTTTCAAACACAACGGTATCACAGGCTCTTCAGCTGATTGTTTAATTTGGTTGTTATCAGTTGCCGAAGTTGATCCGTACATGCTTTTCAAAAGCATTGAGAACAGCGGATCCAAGTCAGATAGCATGTTTGGATACCTCGTAAATATATCTCGCTGATGTCACCTTCAGAAGCTGATCGAAACATATCCACATCTTAAGGAAAAATACTCATCAAATGCCAGGAAAAAGTCAAATATTTACATTTAGTCGCAGATAAATGATATATGAATGTGTGAAACCAAACTTAATTGTATCCGAAAAAAAAGCTATTATAGGAATTACTTCGAGAAATCAGCATGTACACACTGTTCTAATGGATACATACATAAATGACTTTCATGTCTTAGACTAAATAATGTGTTCCTTGACTTGATACAGTTATTCAAGAAACTTACATACCAGTAATTATCAATTTTATATGTCATATAAAAAAATCATAGTAATTAACTATATATATATATATATATATATATATATATATATATAGAGAGGAGAGAGAGAGAGAGAGAGAGAGAGAGAGAGAGAGAGAGAATAGATAGATAGATAGATAGATAGATAGATAGAAGATAGATAGATAGGTAATTAATTATGGAGGTAAACTGGTTGGTCAGTCAATCGGTAAGGTGAAAAGACATTTTGTAGATGCATCCGTCAGCTGACCCCCCCCCATCCATGGGGCGGTTAAGTACTCGGGCTGTCGACCAATCTCGAAATCTGGTACTCGAGTGGTCAGATCGGCAGTAGGTAAGATAAACACAAATTACACTCATTAGCTACTTAGAATCTTATTAAAACATAGCCCCACCGGGGTTCGATCCGAGATGGTATAGGTATGTCGCCATCCGTGATATCGGTTAGGCCATTAAGCCTCTGCCCTTTCTAGTGTAATATAACCGGCTAAAATTTGGAAATCTAATAATTATTTCAGTTAAAATGATCCATATCAAAGCAAAAAAAATTGTATAAACTATATTTCCCTACTAATCAATGAAATGCACTTTTCAGATTTTTTGGTGGATAGCTGACTACCAAACCGAGAATAAGATGGGCACAAAAACAATTAGATCACCAGTAATATTAATAATATAAATGATAGCAAATGAAACATAAAGTATGAGCTAATCTTGCAAAGTATCAATATTTAAACAGTGAAATATCGTAAGCATTTTAAATAAGCAATACATTACGTTTAACAAAATTATTTTAGCAATATTGGCAATGAAATGCAAAAACTAAATTCAAGAATATGTGAAAGTATCCTTCAGAAATCATTACAATATGCTGCCTAGTTAACTGTCTCAGGAACAATTGCCTTCTTAAGCAATTCATAAAATCATCATCTATTAAATAATTAGTGATATTTAATTAAATATTGCTCAGCGTAAATTAGGTTGTGAGGAAATATTTTGTAAAAGGAAGTGCTATCAGTGATAAACATGTGGACTCTGGCCCATTATTGTAGTTTCTTAATCACTGACTGACTGACTAAATGAATGCCTGTCTGACTGACTGACTGACTGACTGACTGACTGACTGACTGACTGACTGACTGACTGACTGACTGACTGACTCACTGACTGACTCATTCACTCACTCACTCGCTCACTCACTCACTCATGTACCAATCTACCAACATTTGACTTTCTGGCTTACGTGATTTGTTAAATAATTTTATCAATACATCAGAAGTGTCACTTCTGCAAGTTCTCTTTCTGACATTGTTCATGGGATCGGCCACAAAAGATCTGCTGGCCCAAAAGAGCGGCAGGAAACAAGAAGGAAACAAGATATACGCGTATCAATATCAATAGATGCATCTAAGTGATCAATAAATAATTAACATTCTAATTGGAAAGTTATACGTTTGAAATCAGATCGCCACAAGAGCTTGTTAAAAGTTAAATATATGTTATTCGAAGATAATAGACAAGAATTGTGTTAAACGTTCTGTTATATTTTGCCCATGGAATCCTAGGTATTGGTGATTCTGTGCTGAATAATATTTCAACTCTTAAGTCGTTTCATAACATATTTTGTTAGTGGCTGCCTACTTTACATATCAGCATTAAGATAAGTAAATAATACTTACTATGGATGCAATCTTTTATAATTTCAAATATATTGTCTTCGCGATGGATCGTAAGAATAAACAAACAATGAATAACATTAGGTTGATATATACTAATATAGAATGTATAGGTATGTCAAAGAATTATAAGTCTTTGCCGGCCTTTGATGTTTTCCATTTAATTAGGTATGCATTTCTGATGATGAAGGCTGATGATATCTTATTTGATCATTAATTAATTAAATACTAAATATTTTTGCTGATGTTTAATAGTGGGCAAGTGTTTTGTTTAACCCCATAGTTAGTGTTATATTTTGTTCGTCGTTGGGAACGAGTTCATAAAACAAACCTTCTGTGTAGAGAAAATTCATGTCTTTTAATATCTTTATATAGCTTACAAAGGTGACGTTCGGGATCGTGGCCTGGAAAGGAAAAACGTACACATAAATAAAATACCATTTCTGCACATCGAAAAGCTCAATAAGAGAAAAAATGTATCTGTAGCATAGATAAATTATTTAATTTATGATACTGAATTGATACACTTATTTATCAAATATTGATTTAGTTATTAGCCATTACGACTTCCTGGGATTGCTGTTTGAATCTCTTCATCCGATTAATATTGATATCTGACCTCATACCAACCATTTGCTATCTTGGCATTTCTCATTCAACCATAACGACCGAACAAGGCCGAATATACCTAAAGATAACAACTTATTTGTATATGATGCTACTGAACAGCAGCCATCCATTAGCTCAGTTGCTTAGATGATATGTGATACACTTTGATTTAATTTGAAATGCTGATCTACTATTCCCATAGTTTTAAGCATGTTAGTTATTTTCACCATGTATTTACTTGGGTAAACTTTCAGCAAGTATATAGCCCTCAATAACATGGAATTGAGTAAGATGTATCGATACCCACGCGCGCCTCACACACACACACTCACACACACATAAATTAAATTATATTAAAACAACACACACAGAGAGACAGACAACAACAACAGAGAGTATTATATTATGTAGGAGAGAGAGAGAGAGAGAATGAAAGATAGATAGATAGATGGATAGATGGATGGATGGATGGATATATATAGGGTAATATAACCAAATCCTAGCCTAAGGATCTACCGTTGTAAATACCTGATCTAAACCACTTTCTTAAATACTCATATGGAACCAAAGATATCTAAACTTTACTGAAATTCTCAAACATGGTAAATGGACAAGACCCTATAAATCTAAGGTATTTAGACCCATGTACATTCTACATCAAAGTCTAGAGACTGGAGAACAAGCGCCTCGAAAGGGTATCGTAGGTCAGATATATACAGATTCCCGTACACCCCCACCTGTTCATGTATGATGAATGGTCTATAAGAACAACAATAGTCAGCTTTAGATAATCATTTTCAACTTGAATCTGAAAAGTGAACTGATTGCTCCACAAGGATGATTTCGTTTCAACTCCACTTAACAGTTAGGTTATAAAAGTAAACATTTTTACCATCTTATTCCGAGAACAGTTGACTGTTAATGTATGGTTTGTATCACATGTCAAGTAGTAAATGCAAAGCATTAATCTGGATGTCTATAAGGAAAACACCTAACAAAAATTCAATCACATCTATTAAAGACTTCAGTCCATCAGCATTAACGACTGCAATAATTGTTATCATTTGCTTGTTTCCACCTTACCAACTGAGCAGAGATTTTGTACCAGACCTAGCTATTACCTTGATTGACTTGTAATCAAGAACAGTTCCAGTTTCATCCAAGTTCCACATTTTGACGTCAGGTTTATTAAACATATTGTGCTTAATCAAAGTCGGACGAATTACTTACTGCAAAGATTGAGAAAAGTTTAAAAGTGAAACTTTGGGGCAAAAAAGTGTGATTCACACCTCAACTTACCGCGCATCCTAATTCAAAATAGAACGTGATGACATAGGGTACCACGTTTCGAAATGACAGTAGATGTCACCAAGACATATCCATAGCATACACACCAAGAAGAAATTAGCGATTTCTGGGCCAGATTTAGGTGAAATTACCCTATACATACATATTACGAGTGGTTTGGGTTAGGTGTTTGGGGGGGGGGGGAATTTTCAGCCGCAATAGTATTTGGTGAAAGGGAAGATCAATAAACAAATTACAATCAACCAAATGTTATACTAGTAAGCGGCTAAACAAACTTATTAAACGTTGGCCTATTCACTTTAGTAAATAGTATATTATATCATTCTGATACAGAAGCCTTGCTTTGCCAATGTCTAAGCGCTATTATTATGCCCTAACGCAAATCAGTAAGGAATATCATCCATTATCCGGGGAAATATACAAACTGTAGAATACGATGGTAAGCATATTATTAGGTTTATTTGCTGCTAATTTCTTTCTTTTGTTGGATCTGACCGTTAAAATGTTTAGCGTTGCTAAGATTCTCTGAAAGCACAAATAAAGCATGTACCTTAATTGTATTAGTTACTTGAGCTAATTACATATGAAATCGATGGGTACTCTATCTGTGTGTGACGCATGTGTTGTTCGTGATATGCTCTTATTGCCCTAATTAATTTAAGGCATGTATCTGCCTGTTTTACACAGGAAAAATAAAAGACGTTTTGTGTGTATGATTGTGTGTTTTTTCCGTGTGTGTTTGTGTGTGCTTATGTATGTGCATATGTGGACACATGTGTGTGTTAATTAAAGGAATTAATAGTTAACTAATCCCGTGTAGTAATTAGTGATTACGAGGAGTTAATTTTTAGAACTTTTAAAATTATAACTGGATATAATTTCATATCGTGGCTTTCACATTATGTAATGACGTCACTTCGTCCTGTGAATTTTACTTTATTCTAGCTTATTTTATTCTGACGGTTATAATTAAATGTATTACCTGAGAACGAGAAGATCTTTATACCAAAGGTAATCAGATCAAACAAAACAGATTCCACCTGGTGAGCTTAACAATTTAATTACCAGTTCACCTTAATCATGTAATCCGAATGATACATATGCTTTAACCAACAGAGCTGTGCATGATAATGATGTATCTTTGTATTATTAAGCACAAATCATCTAAATAAAACAATTCTATGCTCATAAGACATAATCACGCTATAACAGAGCATAATCAGACACCAGACACTTCAGGTGATAGCTACATAAATGTATAGTATCATTACGATTTGTCACATATCTATATTAACACAAAAACATTTCTTTGATGTCAAATATAGAAGTAAGGCATCCACAATTAAGCATTAATGAAAATTACATAGAAGTAATCATAAATATATATTGTAGCACTGAATTGGAAAGCTTTGAGAATATACCTCAGTAAATTAATTTATTTGTAACAACGTAAGAACAAAATATAATACAGATTGCGATACTTACACTTATATTTGGCTTATGAAGAGTAACATAAATCCTAATAATAGCGTAAGCGAAAGTAACAGATATACTGCAAGGAAGTAAATTTCGCAGTTAAGTAAAAGGTAGAACAACATAAAAACTGATCAAGATTAAGAGAATAAATAGTGATTATGTAGTAGATTAATAAGAACAAAAGCTGGTTTAAAAGATGGATCAATTCAGGTTATGATTACCTGGAAATAAATCTTCAAATAATATTATATATGATTAAAAATACATTGTGAACTAATGAAGACAAAGTTTTAAAGTTTTTATTTAATCGGTCAGTGAGACAGGTTGTGAATGGGTATAATCTAATAACATATCGGTTTTATACAACGAATATTACCTAAACAAATGTTAATTTAATGTAAAATCCGTATGAAACATGGATGAAAGATATTGAATATTTACTTCGCTATTAATCATATTTGTAACAGAAGATGTTTCAAAGTATATCTAAATACCTTTGTTTAATGCTACAATACTAATTTTTATATTGCTGGTTTAAACTCTAGATGACCTTTCCTAATAGACATCAAATAGTACATTCATCAAACATTTAGCCATTATCCATTACCTTATTCCTCTTTATTGAACCAATTAACTCAATATTCTTATTTAGACAATCATCATAAGCGTTCTCTTGATCATAATTATCATCATCATCATCATCATCATCCCTGTTATGATAATTGTTTGTCCAATTTCTTCTGGTTCTTGTCATTGTTATTATTACTGTCATTATTGGCAGAGGTAAAACACACACACACACACACACACACAAACACAGAGAGAAAGAGAGAGAGAGAGAGACACACACACACATCCATACGTACATACACATTAAACAGTACATTTTCACTGATTTAGCCTTCGGTGGTTTTGGTTTGCGATAAATGAAGCCAAACAAAGAACGTTAATGTCAAACTAACACGATCTAGCAAAGTTAACTAAATCAGTAATTAATAAATTATCTATTATGTTAACAGTTTGCTATTATTCACATTCGTATCATCGTGTAAAATATAATATTGTCATTACCAAGAAAAATACATGATAAACGAAGAATTGTATCTCAGAGCATGAAATAAATAATCGGCTAAATACTGAAAGAAAATTTGTTCTCCGCCAATCTTATATATCTAATAATCCTTCTTTATGCAGCCTCATCGGGTAATGTCATCTATTATCTGACACAATTGTAATGAATTTTAGTACCCAGTTATAAGTACTTTAGATAGAGGTAAATTGATGGTGTTTGTTTTTGTTTCTCTTTTTTTGTAAGGTCCATTTATTTTCTTTAAAAGTCAGTCAGACAATAACATTATCAATGTCAATGTGCATTGCGTCTTAGATTTCATCACTACAATAAACTTTTATTATGCTTTAAATAAATCCGACAGTAGAAATACAATTGGTTTTAAGAATTTGGAAATAATATTTTTTTTGTGAAAAATTTTAATTATATTTAATAAATTTATATATATATATATATATATATATATATATATTTTTTTTCCGGAAATTAGTTATGCGAAAATAATATAATCAGTAAATACTGCGATGTGAATATTAAATGATAGTTTTTTAGAAGTTAATGATTAACTAAATATATTCCCCAACTATAGATCAGCTTGTTCAATATAAATACGTACGATTTTTTAATGAAATATGATTTGCGATTTCCGGCCGTATAAAGCTTGTCTTTCAAGGAAAGTAATAGCATGATCTACAGTTGTGTTCAAGGTGATTTTTACTGTTTATCGATATATCGTGAATCATGAAACTGCTGGAAGTAAGTATTTATAACTAAAGATGTACTGCACTCTGGACAAATATATCAAAATATATCGTCTTCTGGTCAATAAACTAAACACACACATACACAAAACCCACACACACATACCACCACACGTACACAGACACACACAAACAACCCCATTTCATACAAAACACCACAAACACACACACACACACACACACACACACACAAAATATATATATATATATATATATATATATATATATATATATATATATATATATATATATATATATATATATATATATATATATATATATATAATATTAAAACATAAAATGAAAGGGAATATTTTGTATTTTGGTCTACATACACGAATTCTTTCCATAATGCGAGGGTGAAGAAATTTTTTGAGCTATGCAGTTTCCAATAGCTCTTTTTAATCAGTGCTTATTGCAATAAACAACACAAAATTTAATCATTATTAATGATTGGCTAAAGTAAACAACCAACACAAAATATTTTAAAATATAATATATATATATATATATATATATATATATATATATATATATATATATATAATGTAGTGGTCGAAACCACGGAATGTAGTAATAATATCTGTATATCAAAGCAACAAATATATCAAAAACATATCACCAATAATTAATCAAATGCGTTATGAGTAAATTGAGATAGCTAACGACACTAATGCCTTGGACAACAAGAATAATAATAATAATAAAATAATAATAATAATAATAATAATAATAATAATTGCATAAAATATGACATAAAGCAAGTGTTTTTGTATGCAAAGGATAAATATTTGGGACAATGAAATACCAAAAAAAATTTTACGATTTAATAGCATTATCCTAAATATATTAGTGGATGATAATTAGGAAGATATGAAATCATTCTATTGAAGCTACTCAGTTAGCGGCCTTTTTGCAATTGTAAGTTGACAATGTTTGCAGTACTTAGTTCATTTGTAGATAACAAATCGAACATAGTATATCTTATACATTTCTAAAAATCATCAATGGCAAATTAATCGTGTTATTTTATATAAAGTAGTTCAGTGGATTTATGTTATGGTATGAATAATTATCATTGATATAGCTAGGATCTTTGTTGCATTATCAAAATTTCTAAATGTAGAAAATATGTGACATAAATGTTACAATGACAGAAATAATAGATAAGATGGTACTAAGTCTTTCTGTAAAAAGGAGGGAGTGGAAAATCCCTGTTATGTGTTCTATCAAGTGGGAAATACGAGTAGAAAATGCCTCATTCAAATGATAATTTTATTTTAAATAATACTGCATATATATTTAATTTCTGTCTAAAACCAAAAGAATAGAAAAAAAATTAAAAGTTTTGGATGAAATACCAGTTTGTTATGTTTTAAAGCTAATAATATTCCCCTTATAGGTCACAGGAAAAGGAGTCCCAAATTAGCCAAAATATCAGTGTTATTTATTAAACTGAGATATATTTTAAAAAATTCCTAGAAATAAAGTTACAGCTGGCATCTCACATTGGATACAATTTTAATTACGTGTTCTATATTGTCCTTGTTAAATGTATAAAATGGTATATTGTGCCGGATATAATTGTGCAAATTGGTCTGCCAGTGGATGGAGTATGCATTCTTCCTCAAAACAATAGTCGTTTGCGCCATTAATTACAAAACATGAACGGGGTGGAGTGGAAGCTAATTTGCCACAGTAGGCTCTGTGGCAGACACTTCGAGCATAGTATGTTCGTTATTTCACCACCTATGGCACGATCAGTAGGATATGATATGAAGAGTGCCAAACTGACCGAATATACCATTCTAACGATATTCGACAAACTGGGTGATGCTAAGCCAAAATGAATCAGCAGTTTGATAGAGAAAAAAAGGGGGCTGAATAGAAAGCAGGCATGTACCTTGGTAAATAAGTAAAATTAGCATTATTCTCAAAAACATAAACAGTTACTTAGCGCTACTCAAAGCTTCTTATAGCTGTGTATTGTAAACACTACTAAACCGTTAAAATAGTAGGTATTCCACCGAGGGCGGAACATGCCGGTAAAGGGAAAATATGAGGGAGCCCCCATGCATCCACCGGGCTCCTGTGTACCGACAAATATCACTTTATTTTAAAATGCGTTATATGATAGGAGGTAGTAAATATTTGCATTGAGGGCCAGTGCGTTGATTTATCAGTTAAGCTTATACCAACACAATAAAATACACACCAATCCAACTCTTGTTGTGGACCGGGGCCGGGTGTCAGCGGCACAGGTAGCTGATCATTTGTGAATATCCTACCGGTAATTACTCACAATTAATGCTGTGTGTGACCTTTTTGTCGCGAGTTGTTCAAAGCTGTAGATCTTGGTATCACTGATAATTTCAAAACATTCGTCGGAATCTGACATTTTGTCTGTCAACTAGGAAAAGGTGACGTAACACAATAATCCCTGTCGGCCATAGCACTAGCAGTGACTCTGAAAAGTTCGCTGAATAAGGATTTAGGGAACATTTAAATCGAAATATGAAAGCCGGTAGTGCATCAAAATAATCACTCTTAATATCTGTAGTTAGTTTCGAACATGCTAACATGTCATAGAATGTTATGAAAAGTTTGGTTGTAATGGCACAAATATGATTAATTATATCAGAATAAAAAACAAACGTCCCAATACAGCCATCAATGTTTTGTGACGTTTCTGTTTGAACCTAACTATTAACATAATCATTTGTCAGGTTTTATTTATTTTAATCTTCATATAATTTTAGCTTTCAAAAAGAACATGTCGCCATCCTAATGTTTTATATCCTTCTCAAATTTCATTAATAACTATACGAAGACTTTACCTCCCACAATCACGCAATTGGTAAATCGCAAGCGCTCGTTTTAACCTATTCCTCCTTTTTAGTCGGCATTGCTTTGAAATAAATGATGTATCATCATAGCACAGCCACTGAAACAGGAAGGAAAAAGATCGATATGGCATAGTAATAAAAAATAACAATAGCTACTATTAAAGTAAACAGTTTTACAACATCCTATTGAGAGTACTGTATACGGTACCTAATATAACTGGAATATAACATTAGGACGTTAGGACGATCTGATCAAGCCATTTGTCATCTTCAAACACTGATGATCGGCTGTTTAGTTTTGATGGATGAAGGTTTGTTTCGGAATATGTCACGTGGTGCATACATATCTGGTTACCTTATATTACATTTCAAGGCTCATATTTTCATTACAAAAGACAACGTTTGATGTAATGATACGCAAACAAAGATTTTTAATACAACTCTAAGATAATACTGTGTCCTTCGAACGTTGGAACAATATAATATTTACCATAATCTTAATCATTGTCGTCATCAATTTAATAAAACACTCAGCATTCTCCTAATTTATTCTATTCTACCGTCATCACCGTTTTTTTGGCTTGGTTATCTCAGATGAAGGCAAATAGGACTATGCTGTCCAATAACAGCCATTTATAATATGTTAACTTAACGAATTGGAAATGTATCAGACAAAATTGTAAATGTTGTCCTTCAAAGTTTAGAAGTCCGGAGAAATGAGGAATATTCACTATTTTAATGGTGTATGTGAATGTGTGAGTGTATGTGTGTTTGTGTATGTGTGTGTGTGTGTGTGTGTATGTGTGTAGTGTGTGTGTGTGTGTGTGTGTGTGTGTGTGTGTGTGTGTGTGTGTGTGTGTGTGTGTGTTGTGTATGTGTGTGTGTGTGTGTGTGTGTGTGTGTGTGTGTGTGTGTGTACATGCGTGCATCCATATGTGGTGCCATATAACCGTCATATCACAATGCCAAGAAAATGGTTATTGTGTTCTAGTAATTACATGTTATTCGACTCTGGTAAATATTAGTTGATGTATATATTTGTTTAAAGGAGACTGAACCATATGGATACTGAATTACCTATAATTGAAACCTATTGAATGATATATTTGTTTTATCATTAATCCTTTCTAACTTGATTCATGATAGCTTGAAATAAAATGTTTATATTGCAGTAATGAAATAGATAATATGGCTATTACATGTAATATAATTAGCTTTATAACTTTTGAAATATTTAAATGAGCAACGGTAGTATTATAAACAAACGTAGAGTAACAATTTATCTTGGAAATATTATACCCTATTGTGTCATTGGAACATAATATTGGCTAGTATCGAAAACAATAATAAACACTAGTTTTAATGTATAAGTGAAAATATTACAGTCCTAGATTTCTCAAGCCAAACCTTAATAATTGTTACATGATTAAAACTACAAATTAATCAATCTTATTGTACTTTTATGCCGAGAGCCGATAAAAAGGAAAGCGCTGTGGTAGTACGCTCCATTTTATAAGATGGATTTGCCATATCGCACGACATATTGTTATATATTGACATCAGGGATGTTCAGCAGGCGTATAGCTCTAAATAAATGGAACTGAGCATGCTCAATAAATTCACGTCCAGTGACTCGGTGAGGCGGAATAGGTGAGTATGTAGTAATTGTTTTAATGAAACAGAAGATAACCAAATAGAATACAATGAATCTAACCTAATAGTAGGAATCAGTCAAAGCTGGTCCTATTAAACATTAGTTTACAACCTGCTTTCCATAAGGAATCCTTAATTTGTCCACCCATAAATCCAGTAATCCTTCCCTACGTCATTGCATAAAGGAATGCCGTCCATTATGCGGAATAATGAACACCGGGTATAGAACATGATGGAAAGCAAATTAGCACAATTAGTTGCTGCTGTTTTAATTGATTAGTCTGATTGGTTCGCTTGTATGTTTATATCTATGAAGATACTCTTAGATCAAGCACCAATCTGGTCCATTAATTGTAATAGTTATTTGGGTTTATTACGTATGATCGCCTTGCGTATTGCTTCTTGGTATGAAGCTTATGGAGTTCACCAAGAAAAAAATATACTTGTATTCTCCTAATTAATCCGAGAAATGTATTTGCTATTTGTACACATTGAATTACTTTGAAAGGTGATGAGAAGATAAAGAAGATGTATTGGTTCGTTTTTGTTAACAATCATGCTAATAAAAATGTTAATATACCTATGTCTCCTAAAACGTTATTTTGGTAATCCATCATGCTTCGCGAACAGTGTCTCCTCTAAATACATTCCCTATTATATTGCGTTTGGTAGTGTGTATTATATAGAGGTTTAAGACAGAAACTATTATTGATTTAAGTAATCAATAAGGGGATGCGAATATGCAATATGCTAAGTTGTAAACATGTGAGAATATTAATGGCATGAAGGCAAATATAGTTTCTTTGTGAGGATTATTGTAGACACAAGCACATTAGGATGTCTATATAAGGCAAACAATTATGATAATACTCTAGATCATTGGGAATATATTAAGTCGCATCCAAAATAAATATTACTTTGCTCTTCCTGAGAAACGGCATTATGTCTTTCCCTCATTTGAAGGGTTATAGGATAGAATATTATCCGTATTAGCTATCGTGTTTCATTTCTTGTCACTTCTTTTTAGAATATAGTGACACATATTTGAGAAATAGATGTCCGCTATAAATCATAAACCACACAACTAAGACAAATACAAAATATATACGATTTTAATGATATTATAACATAGGTAAATTTGAAAGTTTCTCTTATTTTATAAATAAACAATGTTTAATACAAACATAATGTACCACACAGCTTCAAAAATGTAGCCCACTATATTCCTAGTTTGGTAAGACCACACTAAAGTAGAAGTACTAATACACGAAAAATATCAGTGTCTTCGAGGGAAAGTGATAATACCTCCGACTGGCTTCACAAAAAAGAGAGAAAAATAAATAAAACATAGCCACTTTTTCCCTGACATAAAAATATCCCCACTGAACTTTTGTCATTCTTGGCAGTCAATATTTCAAACATTCAGAAATTATCCTGAGCTCATTTTGAAATTTTTTACACATCTTTTGAAAGCTTTTCTGTGAAGTCTTCTTCATGTAATTTCCATTCATCTGCTTAGTGGTTCCAATGTTACATTCGAATAGTATTTCCATAATTAAGAATTACTGTTCAAAAGCGTATAGCTTAATTCCCAGCTTTAAGATTACATAAAATGAAATATAGGCATCATGATAATTTATTTATCCTAATTTAGTGTTTCTCTTACCCTATGTTTTCAGAATTTAACATATTTTATTATTCCATATCAAACGCTATCTGGATAAATGTCATTTTAAAATAGAGCATTCAAGAAAGCATGATTATTACTATGTTAATTATTTGAGAAATAGTTATTTTGATCACATTATTGTCGTAATATTAGAGATAAGGGTATTATTATTATTATTATTTTATTATCATTATTGTTATTATTATTATTATTATTATTATTATCATAATCATTATTATTATTATTATTATATCATCATCATTATCATTATTATTTATTATTATTATTATTATTATTATTATTATTATTAGTAATAGTTAATAGTAATATCAGAAGTTGTAGTAGTAAACGTAGTAGACGAAGTAGCAGTAGTAGATTTAGTCGTTCTAGTAGTTATAGTAGTTGTTGTAGTAGTAGTAGTATTGTCATCATCATCATCATCAGCAGCAGCAGTATTATCACATTATCATCAAAGCAATATCATACAGAACAACAACGACAAGATATACTTTTGAATGTTTGTACATCTATATATTGTAAATGTGCTAATATATATATAACTGTGGTTCTGATTTTTATGTGCATTTGTTTTCAATGTAGATATTGGGTTGATCATTAATTACAATAATGTCTCAATTAACCCAGGACTGAATTATTGTTTCTCAACATAAATTAACTATTCAGTTTTGAGTAACACAGTACTTATCTAATAAATTGTTGTCGGGTTCGAGATGTCGTGTATAAGTAAACGGTCAAACCAACCACTGGTCAATAGAATAACAGCGAAAGAAGGAAGATTAAAGCGGCTTCCAATTGTCACTGGTGTCGATATGCAAATAAAACAAATACCAGAGAATATCACACACAACACACTTTGAATATAAAAGTCATCTTCGAATATATTATGTACATAGTTATAACATGTCTGTGATAAATTGTTCTCGGCTGTATCTTCTCTATTGGTTGTGGTGATAAGATTGCAATATTGCTGATATGTAAGCCGAACCACTGTAAATGCTGTAATACAAAAGCTTTGTAGTAAAAACATTTACAAGTAATTTACAGTGCCTGTTTTCTTAGAAGCATATCCATTAAGTGAATTTTGGTTTTAAAAGAGAGACTGTCAATAGTTTGTACTGAAAACGTAATATAAACGCCTAAATGCCTATGTCGTTATTGTGCCGGTAGTTATCTTTGATCTCTATAAAAGCACTATTACATTTTAGTTGCTATGCTATATGTTTAGAACGAATATTAGATTGTTTAATACGCGATAGACTTCTGATTTGCATCATTAACCGTTTCTCACAAGGTTGAGGCTGCTAGGCCAGTTGAGCTGAGACACATACACATGTAATTGTATACTTCTAAAGGAATCGAGGTTTCTTAATGGCTATGTAATGGAGAAAGGTTTAATTGTATAGATACAGTTATTGAGAGAACCATAAGTTTAAAATACAATCTAGTTGTTAAAGAATTGAATACATCGGGATATCGGTTTTGAGTTATTTGTCAGTATGCTAACTTTGCCCTACTAAATGTGCCAAAGGTGATTAAGTAGCCGTTCAGGTCAAGATAATTAGTACTTTTAAAAATAAAATAGATCGCCGACTTCTTAAAAACAAAAACTATAGTCAAAGATAAATATGAGTGTAAATTTTATTTATTTACATATATTTCTTTATAAACATTTAACACATTTATGCTTCCGGAATCGATTCAAAAGCATTCACAATATACATTTACATTTTGCAAAATGTTGAGTTTTTGATAAATGATTTATATCGAATCCCACCAAGCTGATGACAAAGTGTGTAAAAGGTTTTACAAACCCGATGATAGTCGAGTTTCTTTTGTTCAATATTATCTTAGTTTTGTGTTTTATATAACAGATAAACAATCACAAATGTCCATATATTTGTTATTTATCCACAAAGAAAGAGCTATAATTCCCTTTCTGACAAAGGGCATGACTTATTTTATATTCAGGCGATCAATCCATCAAAGTTGTGACAGTTACTGGAGTCAAGAATGTATAATACCAATGCAACACCCTGTAGTTATTAGGGAGTGCATATCCATAGAATACACAACACTTTATATCTATCAATGTTATATCTAGACGAGCTTTCATGAGATATCATGCATTTGTAATTATTCATCATATTTCACCTATCAGATGGTATTTCAATAATGAATATATTCGTATGGTATCAATTATAACCTGCAAAGTAATATGCGATAGATTACACATTTTGTATTCAGTGGAAAAGGTTTTAGTTTAAAATAATAGAAACAAATTATTAAGCCCTTGGAAGACTAATAAAGAAATAAAAAATAGCAGAGTTAATCTTTAAACTGGATAAGAATTTCACGAATATATATTCTTGTTCAAGTAAGTCAATTAGAGCTGCAATAAATCACAATTCTAATATATGTATTATGTTGACATGGATGGTTTATGTTTAAACTTAGCTAATATTATTATTAGATATGTAACAGTTAAACAGTGTACGTGAATTCTACCATAAATATTTAAATACTAGGGAGTTAGGGTTTAGGATGAGTTATATTAAATAAGCGAGCCCTGAGACCTGAGACCTAAACCTCAAGGACACCACCAGTAACAAATACCAAACACTATGTTTTATAATGTCACAGCCGTGTTAAATTGTCTTCCATATATTGACAAGCATAGATACGTTTTTGTCTTGAAGGAACAAACAACACACCTACATTAAAGTTAATATTTATTTGGTTTACGTAATTGATACATCGTTTGTCAGACTTATTATTTATCTTAAAATAATGTATTGGGCTTCAAGTCGTTTTATTTTTAATTGTATTGTATTTATTTTCCGACTTAGCGCAAATATTATTATATAAGCCCGTTTATATATTAAAGTTTAATTACTAATGAAAAACAATAATAATAATAATAATAATAATAATAATAATAGTAGTAGTAGTGGTAGTAGTAGTAGTAGTATCACGTTCCACCTCGAAATATGTCTATTTATTGGCATTGAGTTTTACTAATTAATCATAACGTATGCTCCAATAACACCATGTAGTAAACGATACTAAATAATGTTGCAAATTAGAGTATTTAAAATGGATTGTTTGAATTCCTTCAAGAATGACCATGCTGTTATATTGATTTCAATGTGTTACTCTTGTTTGGGAACCGCACATCATTTCTATCTCGACGGCTGTGTTGCAAATAGATACATCAACACTTATCTAAATAATGGTGACTTTCTTAACTATCAAGCACAGTACTTATTAAAATGTCATATAGGTTATAGAGTAATAAAATAAATGAAATGCTAAATCTTAATATATATATATATATATATATATATATATATATATATATTATATATATATATTTATTACACATCTGAAATTTAAACACACCAATAACACCTTCATGAAGATAAAGTTGATTGATTGGTTTGTTTTCCAATAGTGGTCATTTTCAAGCTGGGTAAAAACAGTTATTGTTAACTTTGGCTCTGTGTTGCGTTAGAGAGTACGTTTAGGTTAACCATATGATTATTTTATATGGAATAATGATCATTACAAACGAAGAGTGCATACATCTACCATTTCCAAGTGTATAAGATTGTAGAAATATACGATATATTGTTCTACAAGTAACACTGTATAAAAAAAACAGTAACAAAACCTAATTAATTGTGCTACTAATGTTAATTAAAGGATACAAACCAAAATTTAAAACAAATCTTTCAGATATGGAGGTATTCGTTATTATGTATTAAACTAAAATGTTTATTCTCATTAAATATATATAAATGTGGTATCTATAAAGGTTGTTCTCATAGTGTGTATGTCAAATATCTCACTTTTATTTATGTATCTTTGGTATATTATACATACATAGAGTGCATCCTGTCGCGCCTATTTTAAGTTCCTAGTTGAATTAATAAAGGAGTCAATCAATCAACCACACAATCAATCAATCAGTCAATTAATCAGTCAATTTACTTACATATTAAAGGTTTTGATATATCATAGTATATTTATTATAGTACATTTTTCTGGTGAAATCAAACTTGTATTTAGGTTGTATAAGTCAACGTTAGCTGTACAGTGACTTCAATAAGTACTTATGTATACACTTGTGTACGAATGTATGTTCATATGTAAGTGTATGTGTATAATTCATCCACGTATCATGATTGGTATTACGCCGTCATCATGAATAACAGGGACACCTTTAGGTAATTCATATGATTGCGGCTTCACAATCCCAAAATATACTTAATACAAATATGAGACGCTAATGTTCTTCATTTTAAATAATGCATCATTAAGTGATAATATGTGTGTGATAACCTAGAACATAGTAGACACATATAGCAAAACCGTACACATCTCGTTGGTAAAACTAGTTTAAAGAAAGGTTTCTTCGTTTACATTTCTGAAGGATTTGTGTAAAATTGTAAATGAATCTACCAAAACGTGTGGACCAGCTGAGCCTGTCACCATCAATCATTTCCGCTAACTTAAACAACATATATCACAATCACGAAGACGTGGGAATATAATTCCCTGTGCACGTTTGCGGAGAGTGAAGGGTGGCTTTGTTAAATGAATAGATGTGCTTCACAACATTTACGTGAAATCTTTCACAAATGGAACATATGAAAAGGGGCTTATCTGTCGTATTAATTATGGGCAAGCTATTTAGCCATTCATTCAAAAGTCTAAATCCAAATGATCTTCGCCCCCTGCAGGATAAAAACTCTTCTGGTTGCTACTTTACATCTTGTGCTATATCAGGCAGTTGGGTTACAAGTCTCACTCGTGCTATTCACAACTTCAGCCAAAGTAAATAATGCGACGTATTTGAACTTACTTTAAAATATATATATATATATATATATATATATATATATATATATATATATATGTAAAAAACGCTAATTAACGTAATGATTACGTTATAAAACAAGCGATAATCAAATGTTTGTATATGTATTATTGATTTAATCTAAATTCCAATAACTAGGGTTACATATGCGGCAATCTAAATAGGTGATGTTGTTTACCACAGTAGACATAAAGAGAAATGTTATATTGGAGATACTACAAAGCCGTAGCAACCGAACTCCATCTAGGGCATAAATTATTTTCACGATCTCGCTTTTGAGAAACTGTAAAAGACTGGGGGGGGGTTGGAATCTTTGAAAATAATTCAAAGTTAAAAATATTAGTATATAAGAATGTCAGACAATGTAAATACTT
>JAODUP010000839.1:172500-270000 GCA_025642065.1 Paralvinella palmiformis
CCTCATGGCCTTGAATTGTGGCTCAGACTACATTTCCATTATATTAATTTCTCTGGAGATTCACTGATTTTATGTGGTTGTTATTTGTATGCTGCGTAATATCTGGATGCGACTAATTCCTCTTTTTGTTTTCTTACGTGGACAAAATATCATTCGTTTGCTCCTCGTGCAGCGTCGTGACATGGCATGGTAATTAGTGGAATAGGGTACGATGTTGTCCTGAATATATTCATGAACTTCTGAGATTTGTATTAAAGTGTGATTATTGCGAAGATTTTCTTTCAAAAAGGCTAGCTACCTCTCTTCAATGTTCTGCTTAAATAAAGCAATACAAACTTCGTTTACTTGAATGATAATTTCTAGTAAATAATATAACTGTTGTTGATCCGTTTCGATGCTTGTCATTATTTTTCTTTTATTTGCTAAGTATTTAATTATTTTTACACTATCTTTTATCTTCAGTCTGCCAATGAGAATAAACTTAAACCTATTTCCATTAAGTTAAAGAATAGGTTTATATATATATATATATATATATATATATATATATATATATATATATATATATATATATAAACACTGGAAATATTTCGACACTGAAGCGTCAATACGAATAAGATCAATAAATTATTACTGTCCATTTTGTTTTAGTATACTTGGTAATAGTGAAGATTTATCGTCCTTTTAATCTGCCAAACACATGGCAGAATTGAAACCCGAATGTTTTAGAAACAAGTGTTGTTAAAATGCATATTAAATAAGTGCCAAAATGGCAGTTATATTAATAATAAAAACCGCTTAGCCACTTCAAATGAGAGAGTCGCAGAAGGTATTGTATAGGAAGATCGTATATAATTTACTGCTTCACCACTGGGTCTAATTCTAAATACAATAATAATTTACAATGCATGCCAAGAAAACCTTGACAGTTGCCTGGCGGATGAAAAACTGCTCCTACTATAGTCTCGCGAACGGGATTCGAACCTCCTACTTCTCGCATAGCATAGCCGTGAGTTAGAAAGTCACACTTTCTTGCATCCTAGGCCACAGAGGCGGATTTCATGCGAACAATACTATTAGTTAGAATATTCCAGCTTCAAACGCAAACAAAATGAGATATCGAATTTGATACTATGCTGTAACTGATCCCATGATAAATCGATCTCTAATCTAACATAAATTCGATAATTGGACAAAAATCACTAATCATACTTCATGAAAAGCACATATTTACTTCTGGATAATAAATTGGTTCAATTTTAAATTGGGAATTCTATTGGTTTTCCTGTGAACTAATTCCCTTCTTAATACAATATATTAATGTATTTAAGAGGAATGAAGTAAAGATTCATTTATCTGCTAGCAATTTGTGGAAAAGGATTTAATAATTCTGGGATAGAATGAATAACATAACTGAAAAGGAATCAAGTGGCCCTACTATTACAGGAACATTTCATATGCGCGACAAAACTTGGCAACTCCTTAATGCATTTCGTTTGTCGACGTATTATGAAATATGAACGACTGACCGAAACGAGAGCAAAATGGTAAATTGTGCCAGGCAGTATTGACAATACACTAACTTCGGTTACTGTCAATATATATTTTGACATTGAGTAAACACCATCAGGAATCTGGTGAAGATGAATTAACTCTCAGTTTGTCTACATAATTACCTTCTATTTTTGTCAATTAGGTTGACTTTCCTCTGTATATATATATATATATATATATATATATATATATATATATATATATATATATATATATATATAATTAGAAAGAACTCTTGGGATATTCACACATTAGTCTTTACATTGTGCAACAACAAGCGTATGAGTGGCTTGGCATAACCTGACATTTCTTTATCTAAATGATTCATTTCAACGTGTTAGCTTAATTAATACGAAGGGATTCCCCCTGTTCATGAT
Organism: Paralvinella palmiformis; assembly: GCA_025642065.1. Taxonomy (NCBI): domain Eukaryota; kingdom Metazoa; phylum Annelida; class Polychaeta; order Terebellida; family Alvinellidae; genus Paralvinella; species Paralvinella palmiformis. The sequence continues at coordinate 174,432 of JAODUP010000839.1, forward strand.
GTACCTCCAGTCCAGTTCGGACATGTAGTGCTTAGCTACCACAAAAATCCGATATGTGTTCCCTTCTTTATACGTAAGAGTATTTAAAACACATCTGGCCTCGGTTGATATAAAAATCAATAGCAATTAAAATTATCACAGAACAATTTCAGTCTTTGGAGTTGAACTTGCATAAACCTTTCTTATATGTGTACATTTATACGACTTAGAGATATATATATATATATATATATATATATATATATATATATATCTTCGTAATAACACAGTTGTAGTCACATGGTTGTAGGTAGTGTAGTTTTAGCTGATGACATTGTTATGACTTGTCTATTAGATCCCTATTCAACACTGATAACAATCAAATGAAATCTATTATGAAGATTACAACATATATATATGACAGCTATATATGTGAGACTATTGTATGTTGGGAGGTCGTCATTTTCCTTTTCCTTTGTAAATGTTTCAAATAGCTATTTCATAAATGGTAATGTTGTAGAAAGACAAATATTGAATCATTTATCATCATTGGTATACAAGATGATACTGGTAATGGACATAGGCGACGGTGGATATTACAAATGTGTTGTAAATGACAGTCGAATATGTTAAGTTGTGCCACTGAAAGAGAGCCAACAGAGCGGTTGTTATTTATATTATATTACGCAATAATAAATAATTAAATAACCGATATATTTATGGAGAATATCAAATATCTTGATTATTGAGATTTTTATTTGCTTGTTATCATTTATTTTTAGAGCTAAGTTACAAGTTCAAATGATAAAATATACCTATAAATGGTGATTTACTGATCGCTAGGCTGAATAAAATACATCCCTATACAAGCCTACCAACTTATATTTTGTTCAACAAAGTATCTCTCTATATATTCTTAAAAAGTACTGATGCGAGGTGAAAGATGAAACACCCATCAGGCATGCCTACGCTGTGATTTGAACCCGGATGGTAGCGAAGTGTGAATGATCCTAACATATATGCTAGTGAGAATGCTGCAGTATAAGTCGTGTTCACCTTTAAAGGCCCCAAAGAGCGACACGATGAACGGAGAGAAATCCTTCAGATCATCAGCTCGCAGTCTATGGAATAAGTTGCCTAATCATATTAAACGTCCAGTAAATAAAGAAATATGTTGCATGATTCTTAAAACCGACTTATTAAAACTAGCTTATTAATAATATATATCATCCAGCGTGTTTATCTGTTTTTGAGGTCGAACATTTTTTAAATTTGTTTTCACTTTACGTTTCATATAATGACTCAAGTTGATTAATGTCCTTGATAATATATATATATATATATATATATATATATATATATATATATATATATATATATATATATATATATATAAGAATCAAGTTATTTCGATTTATTTAGGAAAATAATATCACTCTATCAAAATAACAATTTTGCATGGACTTTGTTCTTCTAATATATTGTGCGGTGAGGGAAGAGTTACCTGTTTAGTTGCTAAGAGCAAGAAAAGTCGGGATCACTAATAAATTCGTTGGAGTATTACAATATTGGAAATATACGATAATAATTATATTTACCTGTTCCAGATGATAATGATGGCTTCAATGTTAACTTTTGGAGGAATTTTACTAAAATGTGACATTTCATTAATCTAAATAATTTGTCTATATACAGTCGCTAGCATTCAGTCTAATGTTTTGCTTTTATTCGCTCTTAGACGTATTTCCTTGGCCCATAATCGCATTTAAGAATAATTCACTGAATAATGTTCTTTATACCAGGTCACCATTTTATCTAAATACATGTACAAGTTCATATATGTTTGTTACTCAATTGAAATTTTCGTTATTTACATACATGTAGACTGGCTCACTCACACATTCACTTATTTACTCATTCATAATTACTCACTCATCCGCTACAATATTGAAATGTTGCTTTCTATCCCAAAACAAGAATAAAATTTCATTCTTTATTGGGTATGTCTGAGCATTCATCTGTTATACAACGTAGGCCACTCGGCGGATGTACAGCACTCTGGCCTGATCATTTCAATCATACTGGTGTAACACTACCACTCAAGAACAACAATAAGTGGAGTGCAATACTTCTTGCGTTGTATGACGTAACTTGACTTCGTTTATGTATGTATGCCTACCGTTATGCAAACATTTATTTCACCAATTTGTCCTGCGGAATTATGTTTTCTGATATCGATACACTTAAAGTATTTAATCCATGTGACGACATATTAGTAGCAGGGGATGTCAATTGTGATTTGGGTACAAATACTCCCATTGTTAAATTTTATTTTTAAATCCTTATTAAATCATTGTATGTTTCTAGTTCATTTGTATTATTATCGAGTGATGCTGGGGTCAGACATAATCTGCACGTTACTGTGATTGCTCTGTCGTTTATGCAAAATGTCGATCTATTATTAGTGCACTAGAAGCTAAACTTGTTTCTTGTCCCAAAGTTTGAATGAAAATCTCACAATTTATATGATGATCTGTAATGTAGCTTGAACGGCATTTGTATTCCGCATAAATTCATACTCCAAACTAATGTGTATTGATCCTTATTCAGAAATCAATAAATATTGAGATGACATCATTGAATGCATGCTAAAAGTTAACGCAAGCATATACCAGAGAACCTGTTCATAGAAATACGTAAAATTAAGAATGTTTTAACACTTGTTTACATGTTACGGAAGTAAGGTGATGGAAACACTGTTCAACGTGATTCTGACTTGCTACATATTGACATAACTAGCCACGAATATTGCAACTTGTTAGGTGTCTGTCCTAGAGGTAATCAGAGCGGTGAATAGATTAAGATTGACTAAACATGATACCGTATTTGACCTTTCATCATATGATTTTAAGGAAGGTTCCAATGCTTTGGTTAATAACATTAGTCAATGTGGTCAATCATGTCATTGAATACGAATATTCGTCGTCAGATTTGTTCATCTGAAAAAAACTAATGTGCTATATGTGCGTCAACGGTACTGATGTGTTTAAGATTACCATTCTTCAATGTAGTTATGAAGCGTTATGAAGTAGCCAGCAATTATGTTTTAAAGGGAAACATTTAACTATATCATGTACGCGGTTGGCTAAATAAACTATTATTTATTATAAATTTAGTAATGCAAATATATCTTGTTGACTTATAGATTGTATTATAGCTTTGACCGGATTAGATTTCCTTTTATTTATAGAATTATTAACAATCAGTCTACCGGAAGATAAACTGCGTGTTTGCATTTGAATTATTTATATCAGCAGGCTAGTGTTATATGGATATACGTTTGTAGTACAACTTTTAGTGTATCAATTTGAGCACGACAAGGTTCTAATCCCTCACCGACACGTCTTTCTTATTAAATGGAATATTTGATATATATTTTGATTAGAAATAAGATTGGTTGCAGAATAGGCGATATATTTACGGAGATCTTAGTGTAGGCTGATAAAATAATTGTGTTATCATCAAGAAGACAAGGCTTTCAAAAGTTGATTAAAACAGGTAGTAAAATATAAGTAAAAATGCATTCACTGGTCGTACTACACATACTAAGTGTATTATTCATAATAACAAAGCTTTGTATTGTATTACGAAAGCAAAACAAGAATGTAATATAATTATAATTTATTTTTCCTTGTGCACGTACCAAATGTGCAGTAAGGGAAAAGTATTATACGAGGATGATAAACATTATAATATATAAAAGGTTTTTATGCTTTTAATCAATGTATTTTACGCAAAGAAAATAATATGTCGAACCGCATTGCTTGAATAGTATGTTTAAACATATGTATTACCACTGGTACTAATTAGCCTAAAATATCTTTGTAGACTGATGTTAGTCCATTTCAATCAACATGTGAAAAGGTCGTTGCAAATTTATTTATCATGCTAGACATTTTGTTTAAATTTAACAAGATTAGTGTTATCAAGGAACTATCTGAGATGTCAAATAAGGCATCAACCGAAATAATGTATAAAGAGAACAAGTGAAATATATAATTTATTACTGTTGCTGCCATTTAAGCTGTATGTCTCGATCTTAAATAGGTTTAATGAAATACTATCGTTTTATTGTTATAATGTGTGAATGGTATGTAGTAGACATGCTAGTTATCTAGCGGCATGGTTTACAGAAAAACAAAATCCGTCATGTGATATTTGGCAAATCTGATATTGATGACGTCTAATGTAGAAAAGTGCAGGAAAGTTTAATATGTTATTGATAAAATATCGGTAATCAACCATATCTAACCGTGACATTTATTAACCATATCGAAATACTTGTCAGAATAGGATATATTCAAAATATTATTTTCAATCATTATTTAGCATAACGTTGCAGATCACGTGATGTATCATTACATTTCGTTGTAGTTTAGTAGCTGGATAAATATGTTTTATTATTAAATTGTTTAGGATGAAAATAATAGATGGATACATGTTTTTCCCATAAATGCCGTTAGACTTGGCAAATAAGTATGGTTATATGTTTAAATTAGCTACTCGTTATTAATAACAAAACATTATATTTTTCAAGCAATAAAGTGATATAATATATTTTTTTAAATGGGATTTGCTTTACTAAAGCTTCCATATCGGTTTATTTATTGCTTCATTTTACTATCGACTGATTGTCGTTGAAGACAAATTTAATTTTTCATTAAATGATTTAAATCACGACTTTTGAAAACATTTAAACAAATACAGAGGTTTCTTCAAACGAAAGCGAATCAATTCGGAATGTTTGTCTTACTTGGGTATATGATCGGCTACTGGTGTTATGGTACGAGACCGATAGTGTTTTAATGTTATGGACTTAGTTTCGATTTGCATTTATTCCATTAGATTTAATGATTTTGTTATAAATATTAATTTCTTTTTAATCGATCACATAACGTAATTAAGAATCCAACTTTTAGTCAGGCATATAAACCGTAGTCGATAGGTTTCGTGCAGATAACAAAACTGCCACACGCACGCACGTACGCATGCACACACACACACACACACAAAGACATATAAATATAAGTACAGCTGTTATGAATTGTCGGTGTGTTTATTATAAATGTGACAAGGTAGACACTATTGCAAAATATATGATTGTCATTCTTATTACGTGTATTTGTCTGAATGGTACTGTTTCAGACCCTGAATTTATTGGTGATGATATTCCTGCTGGATATTCATTCCATAATGCAACTTGGACTCGGATAACAGTGGGAAAGTCGGCATTCTGCCTCATGATCCTTTATAGTATGAAACGCATTTTCTTTTTTAAATTAGCAATTAAATGTGAATGTCAATGTTACTATTCTATGGCCGCTTTTGTGCACAAGGTAGGCTGAATGGGCCGATCGACCTCCAAATGTCATGAGGCGAAATGAAAGATGAAACACCCTTTTGATATATCTCGGCCCTGGTTTGAACCCATTCACAATAGATATATGGCCAACGGCGGTACCGTTAGGCGCTGGATGCGCTCACAAATTGATGTTGTGGCTTGGATGATAAATATTTGCTTAACTAATATCAACAAATTATACTTAACCAAGTATAATTGACTGAAAGCTGCAGATTGATAAGCAGAATACCTGCTAAAACTGGTGTGTTGATATTTATCGATTTCCATATACATTGCAGTTGCCAGCAGGATGATACCACCAAACACCTGGCTGCTATTATCAGTTAGGCCAACCACAAATAGCATGCACAAGAACGCACCCATATATATGACAGCATCTAAGATTTTGTCTTCTCCCGTGAAGATGACAACTTTATCAGTGGTGTCTATGATCAATTCCATAAAATTAAATATGTGCATTTCGAGAAGCATTGATAGTAATCAACTGGTAAGCCTCTTATGATAGTATATTGAGCGACCGTGTAGATGAACATACACGTCTAAAGCAAAAGCAAATGTCAAGAAGACCATGGCTTCCATGGTATGGCAAGCATATACAGGTTGAAAGAGAGATACAGAAGGTCTTCTGAACTACTACATGATAGCACATTAATGTGTTCATTATGAACTGTTAAAAAAGACTGTAGCATATAAGTTAACTATTGTCTTTGCAACAGAGTATATAAAGGAAAAAAGGTTTGTTTTCAGTCTTTCTGATGAAAACAAATTACATACAAATCTAACTTATATTCAACTCAAACGAAAATATGGCTTATTGTTTTAATATCTATTAATACATTAAATGAATTAGATAACAAAACCCGCAGTATTGAAGGCATTGATTAGTCACAAAAAAAATATATCACTTATGTCGCTTTAGAACATTTAATTATGGCTGCCTGCAGTAAGTGTCTCTCTCTCTTGGCTCTACCCGAATGATACACTATCTCCGTTGCAGCTAATAACATTTAGAATTCATCCATTTATAGCCCATGTTATTAAAAGATTCCGAATCAAATATTTCGGATACTTTCAGTACATCACCTGACCAGTTTTATGTATTTTAAGGAGACAGGATGCCTAACAAGACGATTTGTGGGACAAATTGTATGGTATAATTAAAGTAATGCAAATGATACTATTGTTGATACAGATCCGAAAATATCTCAGTTATCGTAATTTTCTAGCCTAATGATGATACATGACGTCAATAAATAAAGTTTATTTCTTCAATATCATCATTATTGGCGAAACTATACCAAAAAAACGAGAGAAAGATGAAGGGAATTTCTGGGCAGATTTCCCAGAGAACATACTTTATCAGATTCAGCTGTCACATAAAACGGCTTCGCTGTGTCTCTGAAGCTATTGCCGCCGTCAACATCAGTACTTTTGCTTCAATGTTTTCATTTTCATATAACGTTATAGTACGGAGATGCTACCATTGACTGTCGTGTGGGGTATTTGGTATGCCGCCAAGAATGGAAGAAGCATGGATTAGGTGTTTAATGCGAAACTAGATACGATAAATATCGTTAAGAAACTATTTGAAATTCGAGAATTTCGGCACGATTGGCTAAAGTAATGTAGACACATCGTCCAACAGGTTTGCTTCTGGTTACCCTATAATATTCTAATCACATCTAATAGATCATCATTAAACTATTACGTATCACTGAGAAGATTAGTGACAGTGTTTTAACATAATTAGAAAAGCGCATATCATAAAGATGTACTTAAAGATTAGTTGTAAGATATCCTTCATTATGAGTATTCTCAGTAAGAAGTTGGATTCATTCATTCATTCGTTCGTTCGTTCGCTCGTTTATTCATTTGATTAGATTTATTGTTTCACTGCTTTGAATAAATTTGCGTTTGTCAGACTCGAAGAGTATATAAATAAATATCCCATAACATAGAAAATACAAACCTTACGCATGTATGTATGTGTACATATGTATGTATGTTTAAATATATGTATATATGTATGTATGAATATATATATATTTAAATATATGTGTATTTGTATGTATGTATGTATCTATGTATGTACGTATGTATGTATGTATGTATGTATGTATGTATGTATGTTATGTATGTAATGTATGTGTTTGTGTATGTATATGTTGTATGTATGTATGTATGTATGCATGTATGCATGTATGTATGTATGTATGTATGTATGTGTATGTATGTATGTATGTATGTATGTATGTATGTATGTATGTTTGTATGTTTGTATGTATGTATATATATATATATATATATATATATATATATATATATATATATATATATGTGTGTGTGTGTGTGTATGTATGTATGTATGTATGTATGTATGTATGTATGTATGTGTGTGTGTATGTATGTATGTATGTATGTATGTATGTATGTATGTATGTATGTATGTATGTATGTATGTATGTATGTATGTATGTATGTATGTATGTATGCATGTATGCATGTATGCATGAATGTAGGCATGCATCTTTGATTTCTCGTATGCACGTAAGTATAAAAGATTGTGTGTATGCATATGTGATTATATAAGATATCAGTAATTTTCTCATTCGATAACATTCATTCTATTATTCTGTAGTTAAACTTATTAGTGAATATCTTGACTGTATGTCACTATAAATGCATGATAACGAAAGTAACAGGTGGACAAAGCACTTTGGAATTATGAATGATAAAAGGATTTTAAAGATCGATCCATAGAGTATCGATTATATATATATATATATATCAAACACCTTTAGGTAATTTCATCACCCAACTTGTAAATCATCCCATTTAAGGCTTGTAGATCGTTCAGTACCTTCGTCATCAATCATTTTCGGGTACTTAGACAAAATATATCCCAATCACATTAGTACACAGAGACATTGTACCAATTATTCTTTAGAACCATAAGCGACCATCGACGGTTGTCTAGTAGAGTAAATGGAGCGGCTAAGCCACTAATGTGGACCAGAGAAAACGCGAGTTATTCACCAAGTGGGTTCGGCTCAGATAACGTGGTCATACATTAAAACCAACATCTTACGGATATGGTCAGCGACGCAGGCAGCGGTGTCGTGTTTAATGTTTGCCCAATATGATGCCAGTCATAATCCGCCTGTAGACCATAACAGCAGCTAATAATGGAGAGAAACGTTCCCAGGGATTAATAATAATAGAAATAGGTAAAGAGTTTTAACCGATTCAATAGCTGCCTGGATGACAGGACATGAATAAAGGAGAATGTATGTACGACTGTGGTTAATATATATATATATATATATATATATATATATATATATATATATATATATATATATATATATATATATATATATTTATATATATTATGTCAGTATGCTGACTGTGGTATGTATGTGTTTTAACAGAAATACGTATCGACAGCGATCAATACAGTGGTTTCAACAATACCCAATTTAAAAAAAATTTAAAACATTATTTTAAGAAGATCCATGGACTAACCATTCAAAACACGTGATCAGTAAGTATGGAAGCATCAGTTTATGATAATATATTGTGGAATGCAAATAAAAAATTATGATAATACTTGAAAAATAAAACAAACGAGAATAAACAAAAGGAACGAATCATGAAAGTCGCAGCACCTTTATTTCATTAATGTATCTATAGGATTCAACTATATCTACACTACTACAAAACGTATGTAAATAACACTTAACACTAATAAACCATTTCATTAACTCTTGAAATTGGATTGTTCCTTTGGCATACTGATATGAGAAAACCGCGCTGCTAACTTCCAGTTCGATTCAGGCTAATGTCTGAGATTGTCTGATTTCTCGGCCTTGATAAATACTCCTCAGACATATAGCTCACGCCTAACCAGGATCCAGAGGGGAACAACTCAATTCAACTCAAATCTAGACGCTTGTTCTCTTACGTTAATAAATGCAAACTAAGGTGCGAACCGCCTAGAACATTCCCCAGTTATAACTTGAATAACAGTTATCTAGTTAAATTGTTTATCCCTATCCTGAATATGAAATTTGCACCAACTGGTTCTCCTGTGGGTTCCAATTGACACCATCGACGAGGTAACTGATAGGAGTGATCAGAACGATGGTATTGAATACCGACCCAAAACTGAGAAGCTGCACAATAGTTTCGTTATCATTAACCAAAAATGTCATCAACAGTTAATATAGTCGTCATGCTTCGGGGTTCTTTGAAAATGTAGTATGTTATATTTACAGAATTAGATACTATCCAAGCAATTTAAAAAATCTATTTTGTGATCGAATAACAATTTTCCAAAAAAGTCATAAATGTTAAGAATATTCAGCTAGTTAGCTGCTCTAAGGCTCTTTACAATTTTGTTACCCCTTACTCAGACCTGTTTCCACCCAGCACATATCTCAAATCCTAGGGGAGCATACAACGCGTGTTGCCATTATAGGCCCAAAGCGTTACCCAAACACATAGCCATCGCGTCCTGTCAGGTACTCATTTTCGGATTCGAACAGCCCCATGTGCAATTACCAATGAGGAATGGACTTAAACGTTTGATTATATACATAATTATACCGATCTTATGAAGATTAGAAATGACATTCATTACCTTGATTAGAGGTATGTCATCCAAATATGTCATCCAAATATGTAACAAGGGTGGACAACACTGCAGCAAAATGGCGTCGATGGATTGTCCGCCTTGTCAGTTCAAATGTTTACTTAAAGTTATTTCGAATAAACAACTTTTCTTGGAATTCATATATTTTGTTCTGGGATCGGTCCGAGTCTACACCTTGCCTTCTCAGATAAAAGACCTCGCCATTATTTTTACAATGTCTAGGATTTGTACCTAACAAATACAAGCGAAGTCTGTCGAAAGTTTAAAATTGCTCTCAGAAGGGGTAATAAGTAGGACATCAGCTCATTTCTCATTATGTTGTTGTTATTCTTCTTTTCGTATATGATCTAAATTTAATTTTAAAAGATTAATATTTAAAACATTAAAAATTAACAATTTCTAATATGAATATGCATTCTTAAGGGTTAAAGTGAAAAGATCAAAACGAACGTTTTCATCTATTTATGTAGATACTCGACAGTGGGATTATTTCTCATCAAATATACAAATTTTACAAATTTTAAATAAATTTAATATTGCAAACTATTTTGTTTCCTTCAAATAACTGGATACATAAATCAACAACAGATTATAATATGAAAATAGATCATGGTGTATTATACAGTTGTTTTATTCAATTCTCCAGATACGTGTTATTTGCCCATCATTAAAAGGCATTTCAATTGATTTAAATTATCATATTCCCATCTTATATATATATATATATATATATATATATATATATATATATATATATATATATATATATATATATATATATATATATATATATATATATATATATCCTAAAACACACAATTAGCTGTAAGTACATGACGTGATAAAATCGATTAATGGGTAAATATCACAATTATAAGCATTTCGTGGACAAATCAACTTCTGCTATCATCCAAATATATTCTACTTCATAAAATATCAGGAAGGATTATTTTATAAAATTTATACTCGTACTTACGTAAGTATTTATTGTGCCTCTAATGTCACCACATATATTTACCGGTGACATTAATCACATTACAACAAATAAACATGGAATAATTCATTTATAGCATACTTTAATGGATAGCCAAATGAACAATTCCATTTTATGCGTAAACAAGTCTAAAGAAGCGCCTTCATAAAGTGTCAGAAAAAAAGTGGACTATCACTTATCAAATATCATATATTATTATTATTACTATTATAATTATAATTATAATTATTATTATTATTAATATTATTATTATTATTATTATTATTATTATACGAAACTTATAAACGCTCTTTTCATCCTTAAAGCCTGTTCCAAATAAAACCCCTTATTAAATAAATAAATAGCTATCTAAAATACGGTTTATATTAATTATTGAATGAAATAAGGCATCAAACCCAAAGAATAAAATAACAATGTTGGAAGATAACCTGTAATAATTTACTTAAACACTTAATCCACGATATGGAATTGGGCTATGGTATGTTAGGGGACCTACAAGCCGTCAATGTCGTTAGTAATAGGCATGATGTAGACAGTGAAAAAGGAAACAGGAATGAGAATGGGGTTAATGTAGCTTTAATATGTACCAGTTATGATTATATCTTATTGGCGCTGTAATCGATACGCAACAGCATGATTTAAATCCACTGGATACCACGAACAACAGTTCCTCTTTCACAGACACAGGAGGATGCACGCACACCTGCGTACATGCTAATACGAATATACGCATGCACACACACATAAACACACACACACACGCATTCACACTCAAATATACATTCAAACGCGAACACGAAGGCATACACACGCAAACACTACTTAGTACAAATTGATGCCAAAGCACTGTTATGTATTCACAAAATTCAGCCCGAACATAAATTTAAGCGAACAAACGTTGTTGACATTTAATAAGGTGTATTTCCAACTTAAATAATATGAAGATGGACTTTGGATTTATGGCTACCCACAAAACAATAATACATGCCAACAATTATGATAATAATAATGATAATAATGTATATTTAATAAAGCGCCCTTACTAGTAGGAGCCATTCAAAGGCGCTGTACAAATAATATGTAATATAATAATAGCGAAAACAAGATATCTGTAAAATAAACCTGTAAGTGATTTAAAAGATAATAATTATTTATCTGTGAAAGCAACCTTAAAATTTTCAATCATATGACTTGAGCAGAGACATTGGCACCTGCAATAGTATATGACTGGATGACCTGAGTTTTCGGGATGACTCTTATGGACACCAGTTCACACAGGTATGCTGGTGCTATATCATTAATAGATTTATAAGTTACTAATAAAATATTAAACTGGATACGCTGTCTAGCAGGTAGCCAAAGTAGTTTTTTGAAGAATTGGGGTGATATGATTATATTTTCGATCATATTTAAGATGCGCAATGACCAATTCCAATCTGGCAGTCACTCTAGAGTTGTGTTTCGTTGCACTCTATGCATCGTCCTTACCGCCGTCAAGTCAGTCTTTGTGATACACTAAATATTTAGTGGGCTAGCGTAACACCGCTAACAAGTCAATTCATTACAACAACAACTTGAATTTGGTCAAACCATTCTGATTTATATAATTACTTAAATTAAGTAACTCATGACATTATAAATACACCACTTACATCAAAAGTCATAAGTAAGTTATAAAGTCGCAAGGAAGTTTATAAATGAGGAAATAACTGTGACTGGAAAATCCGCAGTCAACAGATTATTGCAGCCACTTGATAGCAATTAATTTTCCAATAAAGTATTATATTCTTATTCTATATTACGCCATATCATGTCAATTGGCATATATCTGATAGCGATAGGCTTTCCAGCCGTTGCTCGGTCGCATATTAAATACAGTCATTTCGATTAAACAGTATTTATTGGATGGAGACCCGACCTTCAACCCAGTAGTAGAGCAGAGCTGGCGCCCCCTAACAACAAACATTGACATTATAATTAACCGTTTCTTACGCCCTGATGAACAAATCATACGCCTAACACACTATCACCAGAGCCAGCCGAAAGATAAAAATAACCCTTCAAGTGAATACAACGGGTGGTGCCATCTAGCAAGACATGACTGGGGTAGGATACGACACCGACTCATTAATATCACTCCCAGAGAGGATATCGCATTTGTCATTATGTTCACCTCCTCATAGGCGAATAAATGAGAATGTAATAGGATATGATCGTGTTTCTTTCTAGAGACTTTCTTAGCACGGGTGGTTTGTTTTACTTTTTAATTTTGAATATCTTCCTTTAGTAAAGCTCAATAATATTGTTCGGAATTGAGACACCCGTATTATTTTGAATAAGCAGATTACTGACTTATATTTACGTTGTGTCTAATGATGTTTCTATAACTCAAATTCGTCAGTGCTACGCTTAGTGCCTTTCACTGCTTTCTCTGTTTCCACTAATTTATTTTTCTGATATGGCATCTTTGCAGCTTGCTTCTTATGTAAAAATGTGAATATGCTATATTTTCAAAACGATTCACCATATAGTAAGTAAAATGGCGAGACTGGTTGAGACAATCCTTGCAGTTTATAAATATATGCATTTGTTTTAAACTTTTTCTGTTAGATATTAGGCGATATTATAAATATTGGGTTGTTCATAAATCATCACAATCACTAATACCATACAGTTAACCTTAAATTAATACAGCGGTATTCAAAAAAGAAATTTGTAAACCGGAAACTTGAGGGTGTACTTAATTATAGGGAACAATTCAGGCCGAAATTCGCTAGATATCATGTAGCATTATTGACATGCACGGAAATCAATTCATATCAGTGAATGCCCGAGTATAACTAGAAATAATTTGGAATTATAGATGCCGTTGAAGGTATAAATAACGTAGGAGAGTACCCTTGTCTGAAGTATAATCCCGTCTTGACAGAAACACGAAGGTAGGATGGAATTCCTTGATCAGAATATTTCGTTGGAAGCACACTAGACCGCAGTCAATTCCAGTGACCCACTCAGGTGGCGATTTCAATTACATATTTCATTCTTTAGTTAAAGGCTTCAGCCTGATCAGTACATATCGTTGGAAGTAGTTCTTCAATCAGTGCATGTAGTATGTGAAATATCAAATTATTGTTTTCAAGGACCTGTCTGCTGCATTTTGTACATATGTATGTAATATACTTTTTTTGTGGGTTGAACGATAGTTTTGGTTTATCAGGCAAAGTACTTGAATTCTTTCAATTATAATTGGAACAAAGCTCCTAGATAGTCAGGTCAATGTATTGTAATTCATATTCAGTCTTTTTATCTGCTTTACCACAGGCTTCAGGTTTTGGATTTTGGACTTTCTTAGTTAATACGTGTACTCTTGGGATTCATTACACAGCAATATGACATTAAATATATGATATATACATAGGTATATATAAAACTAGATACAGAAAATGGATAAACAATCTCCTCTTCCTTGAAGAATTTAGGTTATTGTATTGGTGATATTCGGCTATTAATATACTAAAACATAATCTTAAACATTTAATAACAAGCAAACACCTATTGTGGATTTAGCTTCACCACTTGATGTTATATCTCTAAAAAAAACACGAGCATCATAGTTTGATCCAAAGCTTCCATTACCCCCAATTGCCCAATGACTAATCTAAGGGTTAGATTGGAAAAACAACTATTAATGTGCATGAACATTAAACGCCAGTATGCCAAATTGCCTGCTATCATCTTAAAAACATCCATTCTTTAAAAACATTTTTTATACAATAATCGATTGTTACTGTTGTCCATGCCCGTCTTACAAATTATATAGCCTGATTGATTTGTTTTTTGGGGAGATTTCTAAGTCTGTCTCTTATTCATCACCGCCTCTATGTTGATGTTGTTGAGAAACCTCCTCCCCAACCACCCACAGGGGAGCAGTACGGAAAGATGGAGTATAGACTATTATATCTCTCAATTATATGGCATATCTCATTAAAACATCAATAGCTTTCGGCGAAATCAGAAAAGTGCAGATCACAGAGTTGAATATACTCGAAAACGTTGTTATATCACCCCAATTCTTCAACTCACCCAAAACTCCGACCTCCCGAAAATCATGACCATAACTGAGAGAGTCCAACGCTCTAACCAGTGATGCCATAGAGGCAATCAGGCTGTAGATGAAAAATTGGCCATCTAATTAGCATTGTCCATACTTCCCATCAGATAAACATCTCTTGCATATTGATTTCAACTCCACCTATGATATGCTGCAACAGCCAAAGCAAATACAACTAAAGTAAGTCATGAACCTACTAATATTCGTTTATTTCGACAGGAAAACGTCACACAAGGGAGAATGATAAAATACGAACCGAAAAGAGTTCACGTCCGTTTAGTTCCGGTACAGTATTAACACGCATTAGTAATCCAGGGATACAAAGGATAAGAGTGTGAGTGAGTGAATGAGTTGATTGTCTGGCTTTTCTAATCAGATTAAGAACCCATTTATAATAACAGTTATATTTATTCCACAGTGACAGTCATTTGCGAAAGACATCAACCTTAGTGAGTGGCACCATCAAAGTAAAAACATTTATAAACATAGTATAACTTTTAGGCTGACATGTTTATTTTTCCTTTTTTAAGAATTATTGTATTAATTCTTATAATACTAGTAACAAAAACAAGAAGAATAACCATGAAGAATATACTACTACTACTACTACTACTAATAGTAAAAAATAATAATGAAAATAATAATAATAATATTATTTACAATAATAATAATAATGACAATACAATGATCCGTAGTCTATGATATATAATAATAGTTTTTAATAATTAAATAATTATTATCTATAAACTAGGGTCAATTACCAAAATGAGTATATGAGGAATCTACACTTGCAAGCTCCTGATCATTGCATTACTGATCGCATGATAGATCACAAAATCTAAATTTGAGATAAACACAAAAATGCAGCTGAACTAATCAATCAACATTACGAAATTATTTAAAACTCTAGTGTATTTTGTTCAGTATTGTAAGTATATATGATGAAATATTTAGCTCTTTAGACATATCTAATTACGCATATCCCACCATCGTCCTGTCAAAACTACTGTCCTTCAAGAATTCCTTGGAATTGGATTATCTTAGTTAGGGTTACGTGAACAAATTTATTAACGTGTCGATATGCAAAGTAATTAAATAATTTCCCATTATTTTTAATTCTATTTAATATTTCATGACAAAAGAAGGTAGGTTATGAAAGATTCTAAAGAAACTACATAGTCATAACAAATATGTTCTGTTTGTTAGCAATTTGTTTTGTTTATCAAAAGAAAAACACATTACATGGCAGTTTAGTTAGCCAAATATATGTGAGTTATATCAGAATAAAACAATATATAATATATGTGCAATGAAAAGATAATACCATTTAAAATACTAAAAATGACAAAAACGACTTTAATTAAATACTGTAGGAAAAGCTAACTAATACGAATCCAGCTGCGCAATTCGCTGAAATGCTTCACAATAAAAGCCTATTTTTGGCCGTCTAGTGGTAACTAACCATGCCCGGTCTCAGAAATGAAAGGTTGCTGTAGCCCAACAGTAATTACCATCTCGTTAAAACTCGAAGGTTCAGCAGATCAGGTCGTTGGATAATAATGAACGTGTGGGCGATTATTAAATCTGTTAAATTACGAATTAAACATGGATCAACAAGTCTAATTGTTGCAAAAGTTAGAATTGATAAAGGGGGACATGTTTTGACAACCTGTCGAAGTAGTGATAACTAGCTACAATGAAGGCCCAAAAATGACGAGGCTAACACGAGTTAGTTATGTCCATTTGATCAAACCAATGAATGTCGATGGCTCGTGAAGCGCAACTGCATGTAGTTTTCGTGTCCTTTTAAACATAAAACTACAAAATAATGGTTTCAGCTTGAACGATTTTATATTTAAATTTGAATTATCATTTTTGTGAATACATGCAGACGTGAGCATGGAGGTAAATGGAAATCGATGGATGGGTGTGGACCATATAAAATAGAATTGGTAGTCTGTCAGCTGTTACTTGGTGTCATGCCTCAGTATAGACCATTCCATACCCTGTTCAGTGTTGTTGATTGGCGGTAGTCTGGCTTATTTAACATGACTTTCGTGAGCTCTTTTCGGATTTATGGAATCTACTGAATAGAAATATTAAGCTAAGCTCTCGGTAGTGGGGTATCACTACCATCTGACTTAACGCTTAATTTGCAAACATAGATATACGTCTTGGTAGTATGAACCTTTTTAATTCACATATCGACAACAGTACGAACAACAACAATAATAATAACAGTAGCAACAACAACAGTTATAAAATAGTATTAAGAATGGTTCGTGAATTCCTATTTGGATAAATATGTTCCTTTGAGGTTTAGCAAAGCAGAAAATCAAATCCAGTTATACAGAATATTAAACCGAATGATTCATGAAATCAACGTAAATCTACCAAGTTCATCGGTGTTCAGAAACGGTGGCTGCAAATACGCAAAACTAGAGCACGACACAATACTCGAAGAAAAGCTTAGTTAAGTGTCTCTCTCTCGTAGAAAATAACGAATGGAAGGATGTTCTGTCGAGAAGACTGCAGTGTAAAGAAAATAACAGATCACATCAGTTGATTTGTGGAGAAAGTACTTGAATGAGACATGCCTGCCGAAATAAACACACAAAAATTAAACTTGTAACTTGTTTATTAAATAAATGATCGTGCCGATTAAACAATTTCCGCTCTGCGGCGTATGTGTAATTCGGGTGTTCGCCTTTCGCATTTACCACTCATCTTGCCTATCAGGATTATATATCGGCATTTTAATTAATTGCATCTGATCCCTAATGGGCCTATTGTTTGCCTATCAAAATACGATTGCAGCCAGAAGAAACAAAACACCTTCAACGGCTTAAGCTTTTGTTACTGGATCATTATAATAATTGCAATGTTTAATCTAACAAACATGTTTAAGGTCTATCACGCCTTGCTATACGTGGGATTTTAGTTGCAACCATTGACCTGGAAAAAATCTAGACCGAACACGGCCGCCAATTTGATGGCAAACAGATCCCAAATCCCGGTCGTGGAAAAAAGCAACGCAAATTAAAAACTCGGGTTTATAAACATGATAAATTATTATTGTGTCGTTAATTGCATAAGCCGTGGAAGTAAAAGTAATACAAATGGAATATCTTTTCATCGGTAAGTATAAGTAACACATTTAAAATAGCTGTTAAAGCCTTGTTTTGTTTGGCGGAAAATTAGCTTAACTATTAATATATTTACCCTATTCGACAACCCCCTTCTGTCTCTGGCTTTTGATCCAAACTAAACTAGATATATGGACTTACATAAAACGACATTTACCCATTTCATGGCATATAATAGTACAGGAATAATACAGATTGTCTGCACACACAAAGGTATAATGTACACATCACAATAAATGTCCATATTCATGGGTTCAAAACTCGAAGCACAGCCGCTTCAACGTTGCTTTTTCCACTACCGGAAGTCAGCGCTGTTTTGTCATGGCCGCTCAGTCAAACACCACTTATTGCTCGGTCTAGTTTTCTTTCAGGTCAATGGTTGCAACGGTGTGCGTACATTCTAGCGACGTGTTTTGCCACTTTTCATAGCATTCGCCAGATGTCGCTACTCTTGCGTCTCTAAACACAACAATTTTATACAATGTATCGGCGTGCGATAAGTGGCAAATTCTCAAAGAAAAAATAGTCTAAGCAAGCCCGTTTTTTGTCATATAATCGGAATAATAGCAAAACACCACGATTACACCACTATATGGAGGCCTATGTCAACTGCAGCCGAGGTTGAAGTGAAGTCTCTACCCAACTCCAATTCATAGAGAGAAGGCCGGAGAATTGTGAATCTTGGTGTTGTAGTTGATGGATTAAAAGAGGGTATGGGCGGTGTCACCGGCTGCTATATGCAAATATAGCCAAGATGATGTTTATATGCTAACTTTCCCACGATTTACCTTCATTTTGACAATGTATACCTATATTTGAAAGATTCTAAATAATCTGACTACGGGTAAATTAATATTATCCGTGTAGTGATAGCATTTAATGAAGAGTGAAAGAAATATATTAAATACAAAATGGATTTACATGCGTTTATGTAGGTGAATGACGCAAATGTAGCAACAGTGATGATCTTTTCCCGTGATTTGACTATGTATGCCTATAGTTGAAACATTTAAAATAAACTGAATATATAAATGTATAATATCTTTGTGGCAATGAAATATAATAAGCAGTGAATGAAATAGAGCAAATGGTAAATTTATCTTATTGTTTGTTACGTATGCCAATGATGAACATATTTTAAAATGTGTGGTTTTTCGTCAAAAATACCGCAAATTTGCCTTCATTTTGCATTTGTATGACGATATTTGAAAGGTTATAATTTACACATGTTTTCATTAATATTGACATAGGAAACTTTCATTGACATCTATTGATACTTTTTATTTCACCTAAATTGTTTTAGAACATGGTGTGTTGAATAGTTTATGGTAATTGCCCGGTTTATTCTCCCAATACCGGGTGTAATTCCCAATCTACGACATATGTAATGTTACATCTTAAAATCAAGTTGAATAAAAGCAGTACAAGGTATTATTCTGCCAATCTTGTGAAATAACCAGAAATATAAAGTAGTACTTGAAAAAGTGCAAAATACATCAAACATGCATGTAATACATTTTAGTAGTTTTGGTCACTTTTACGGCAGTTCTGATCTCGCGAAAATTGCCAGAGGTTCTTCACTTAAAATGATATATTTTTTAGTTTTAGACGGGCTATTTGCTTAATTTTTATACCCTTTTGTTCCACTTATATAAAGATAAAAACCGTTAAGGCATATCGACTACAAAGAGTTATACATAGAGACGTGTGATAGACGTTAACTGAGTGTAAACTGTGATAAATGCTAATTTCAGGTAAAAACATTCGTAAACCAAACATAAATAACCCCCCCCCCTCAGGTCTCGGTCTGTATGTGTGTAAGAGATAGAAAGACGGGTAAGAGAGGAGCGAATCATCAGGCAAATATAAAATAACATGTTTAGATAAACTAGGCATAAAACCTATGATCATAATGGCGTAATCAAAAACTCAATAATTTCTCTAGAATTGTGCTACTTAATATAGATTAACTATTGTAATTTAAGTAAGGAGTGCCTTCTTCCAAATGTTTTTCTGTGAGTATATATTCATGAGAATTAGGATAAAATTTCGAAACTTTAAGAATGTTGTTAGTAAAACGACTTTAGGTACAGATCCCTAGAGATTCGACTTCACAAATATTATAAAGATTTACAAAAATAGTTCATTTCAGTTTGAAGTCGTACCGAAAGAAACATATATACACTTAAATGTTCTGCCTGCTAATTATTTCCGTTGGCTTAATAAAAATATTTTGTATCAACATATAGACATGGTGATGTACTTCCTGATATATTACGAAAAATAGGGAATTGTTAGGTCTAGGAACGTGCATATGGAAACATTTGAAAATGTATCATCTAAAAACAT
The DNA here is from genome assembly GCA_025642065.1 of Paralvinella palmiformis. NCBI lineage: Eukaryota > Metazoa > Annelida > Polychaeta > Terebellida > Alvinellidae > Paralvinella > Paralvinella palmiformis. The sequence continues at coordinate 195,087 of JAODUP010000839.1, forward strand.
GATTGTTCACGGTATGTCAAATAAAGTCGTAATCTGTAATTGTATATTCAGACCAACGCCGCAATATTACGTTCAGCTGCTCTGGCTGTGTAGCATTATCATTGTTATACATTATCAAATTTCATGCACTATTTTGATCATCAATCTCAGTTGACCAAACATTACGTGGTTTGTTTGGCTATATAACGGCTTAACGAAAACAAATTATTATATTGGCGATAGTAGCTTCAAGAGTAACTTTAATGATAAAGTCTAAATAAAGGGAAAACGCAGCTGCAATAAGTAATACTGAATAGTGATATTAACTCTTTATAAATGGGGTGATATATCAAATGTCATAATAGATCTATGTTTTTAAGCCGAGATGACCCCCAAAGTAATGTTATGATGGACAATACTTTACAGTGTTATCAACAGACGAAAATATATACTTTCTTTATTAAATTGCTTCAATTAAACTAAAAATATCAGTTCCAGAAATTTAAATGAAGAGGATCTATAAGCCAAACACTAAAAGGGTTTCATTTTTTGGAACCTTGACTATGAACGATTCGTGTAGCACAATACAGAATGATGTTTTGTTTTAAATGAAACCACAGAGAACTGTTTATTTTTGTGTTAGGTATGGCCAGTGTATGATTGCAAGGCCTGAACGTGGTTTTCATTGATACTACTTAGAGGATAACGGGGCCAGATAACGCGTTAAGTAAGAGTCATTTCGATTGTTTTTTAAATTGTTTGAAGGCGATATTAAGCGCCCGTTGTTCGAGCTGACGGTGAATCGGATGTTGTGCTCCCAGACGACAAACCCTGACATTATAATTAAGTGCATCTTACGCCCTGATGAACAGATTGTACAGCCAACAAACTGGCACCGGAGACTGTTGAAAGATACAAATAGCTAGTCAAGGACAGGCTGTGGACGTTGTCATCTGGAGTTAGACGATAGCGACAGGTTATGACACCAACTGATTACTCACTCTCTCAAATCGAATATAACTTCTGTAATTTTTCCTCTCCTAATGTGATTGCATCGTAGGAAACGGTTATGTTCTCTTTTTTTCTTCTTATAAAATCCTCGATTGAAATTAAGTTATTTATCCCCGGCACTTGTCACACTGGGAGTTATGGCCCTAGTGCCATTCTTAGTGAAACATATCCCAGAAACACTGTTATCAACAGGACACGAACCCACAACCTACAGGTTTGCGGTGAAATAATATAACCACTCGGTTATAGGAAGAACCTATAAACTCCGGTCAAATAATAATAATGCTTTCTATAGTAACACTCCAGAAATGAAAAATCGCAAAAGCGTTGAATAATAAATACTGTTTAAATGAACAGGTAAAACAAAACGACGAACAATATTTGGGAATTTTATTCTTCAAAGTAGATGCAGCTAGATCAATAAATAATTATATTACTGATACACAAAGGCACTTGTAAAAGTATATCACCAGATGACATGCCAAGGCCCTGTCAATGATAGAGTTATAATCTGTCAGAAGATTGCGAACAAAAAGAATTTATATAAACTAAGGAGTTACTACATGACTAATACTTGATATCTATAGCTCAGAAGACGCGACGATAACCTATAAAATATCCCGCTGACTAAAATTATACTGGTATTTGAACTTCACTATTGAGGTAAGAAGTCCATTTTAATCCTAAGATGGAAGTCAGTCGTAATAAAGGTACGTACCCAATGTATTTTATTTATTTATTTATTTACTTTTGATAAATTAGTGTCATATGTTGACATTCCTCAGCATTTATGCCCAATCAAACTCCACTACTCCAAATTATGTAAACGATAGTTGGTGTCTTAATCGGTATAGGCTATATAGAAAGGAAGTTGAAATGTCCATCCGCGAAGTAACACAAACTTTAACCACTGCAAGACTTGCATTTTCTATAAAATGAAAATTTTAAGTGGGATGAGTTCTTAAAGATGAAGCGGGTAAAAGAACAATCCGATTTGACATCAATATTCCTGATATTTTGGGTAAAAAACAATCCCTAACGTTGATTTGTAAATTAAACAAGAAACAATCTGTTTTCTTCGTTATAGCTACATGATAAAAATTCATTCAATCAATCCTACAATTTATTCATACTTTGTTACGAGAACCAGTTACAGATTTCGAACATAGAATATTCCAGCCAAGCGCTTAGAAGGTTTCCTATTTTATCCGGATATTTCATTTTACTGTTTTTGAATATGTTATCCTAATAAAAAAAGAAATTGATTTGTGAGGTAATAAATCCTATTTTATATTATAGTTTAAATATGTGTATTTGTTCCATTATGTTAACCGAATTCATTAAACTATCCATGTTCATTCAATCACTCGATGTTGCCAATTTTAAATTAGTAAATGTCTTAAGCCCATAGAATTAAATACTGAAATATATATATATATATATATATATATATATATATATATATATATATGTGTGTGTGTGTGTGTGGGTGTGTGTGTGTGTGTGTGTGTATGTGTGTGTGTTGTGTGTGTGTATGTATGTGTGTGTGTGTGTGTGTGTGTGGGGGTGTGTGTGTTATAAAGATAGTTAAGGCGCTGACACAGGTGTTATACTTTCATTCAAACAACAATTAACTCCAAACTGATTTTTTTAAAATATTTAATTGCAAGTATAATTAATTACCGGTAAAATTAGAGAAAAATGAAAGAAAAAACAAATTTGTAACATACTCCAGAAGAGGATAATCTAAATATAAAAAAGATAATATGATTAAAACAAAACCAGGTTTTTGTCGAACACTACGGCCAAGAAAGATTAAGCCTAAAATGGAAAAATAAAATATTAATACACAGTTATTCCCACATAAACACACATACACACACACAATCACACACATACATACGCGTGTGTGTATGTGTGTCTGTCGATATATTTCTATTTCAGTAGCCGAAACAATTTCTACAGTACCCATTACTAACTGGCTTGATTATTTCAACTCTCTTCTTTAAAACATCGCATCTAAGGATATTCTGAAACTTCAGTGTGTTCAGAACTGCTTAGCTAGAGCAGTCATATGGTCTCATCGGTGTCATGTGTTTAGTTTATACGTTTGGAACCGAGAGACAGGCCACGATGCGCGTGTGTATCTACACGATGAAAGACCGCAATGAAAAATCATTGGTTTGAAAAATCGAATTTCACCCCTCAGCTCTTTCTTCGATTTATCGATAGAGGTGTCAAACTTTGACATTATAATTAACTCCATCTTAGCCCCCGGTGAACAGATTATACATGAAGGAAACAACCGTCAGGGTCGACCGAAAAATAAAATAACTATTCAATGATGGTCAATGCGTGCTGACATCTGGTGTTAGACGATAGCAACAGGATTTGACATGAACTCATTACTCACTTTATGAAAGCGGAAATCACATTTGTCACTCATGTTCCTCTCCGTAGAGGATTACACGCGTACAAAATGGTTGTATTTATGTTGGCTTCATCTTTTTGACAAACAAGTCTAAATGATAGTAAAAATAACAGCAACACAAGAACAACAACAACAACAACAACAACAATAACAATAATAATAATAATAATAATAATAATATAGATGTAAGTAACAGACATGACTAAACAAGCACATTCTAAAGTGATACTACCAAACATAAGAAAAGTTGATATTTAAAACCGTTCAATGATCCAGAACTCTTTAACGAGAAACGAAACTTACACAGAAACCTGTTAATTTGTTTATTTATTTATTCCATATATATTTTGTACATCCCCTGCGCCAAGAAAATAGTTAATAACATGAAACATTTCGGGAAATGTATTTCCCTATGTGGAATCACCTTATTACTTAAAATGGAATGGAACAGATAATTGCTAAATATTGTTTGGGAATAATAATAATAATAATAATAATTACAATGTATATTTGTTAAAGCGGGCCTTAATAGCAGAAGCCATTCAAATAATAGGCCTGTAAAGTCTTATAAGAGATTTAAACGATAATCATTATTTATTTATGAAAACAACCTTAAGTAGGCATGTTTTTTTAACGGATTTAAAACGCCTTTCTAATATATAAATATCGGTAGCCTATTCCATAAAGTGAAGGCTGCAACACTAAATGCACAGCCACCCTATGACTTAAGCCGAGGAACAGGGACCTGCAATGTTATATGAATGGATGGCACGAGGTTTCGGGATGACTTTTAATGGACACCACTTCTCGCAGGTATTCGAAGCCACGTGATTGATAGATTTATAAGTTTGTTTCTAGAATCTTGAAATGAATGCTCCGTCTAACAGGTGATGAGTTAATATTATTTCTCGATAACCTAGAATCCTATCTTTGATCAGTTTAAACACTTTAGGAAGATTAGTCATACAAGAGTTTAAATAAGCTAATTAATTTATGTAGATTAGTTTAAATATATATATATATATATATATATATATATATATATATATATATATATATTAGAAAATGTGAGATAAGTTACTAACAATACTACATTGTAAAATACTGTAAAGAAAGTCATTTGTCCTAAACCATAATAAGGAACATAGAACATGAACACGATATTATAAACAAGTGTCTCCAACATATATGAGAAGCAGTAAACAGTCTAAATATCAGTGTAAACTTATGTCAGTTATATTGCTCATAACCAAAATGTTTACATAAGATAAATAGTGGGGGAAAAAAGAAGGATGAAAACGACCAAAGACGCAACAATATATTGAAAAACTTATCATCAAACGACTACTATTTGCTCGTGGATAAAATAAGTTGGCCTTATTATTTAGCAATTCGTTGAATCTCGAACAATTGTCGTTGGAGACAATAAGTGATGAGTCAGCAATTCTTAATTTTTTTTAATTATATAGAGTGTTACTATTCGCTAATCATAATATAATAAAAATAAGAGCTGGCAAAGGGTTTATTTGTATGAGGATCTCACGCAACATTCATACCAGTCAACCGTGATGTCTCGTTTAGTTATTATTATATATATATAATATATATATATATATATATATATATATATATATATATATATATGCACTTAAGGAAGACAAACAATTCTAAGTGAGAAGAATTAACTTTGCACATAAAGAGAATTGTTATAAATTTCAGTTCGATTTTTAGTTCGTATATGAATCACATTATCCATAATTACATTCCAGCCATTTGCTAAAAGTAGTTCATAAAATTGGAAGATCAGCGGCTATCCCGTTTCTGGTAACATGTTTTATTGGTATTGCCGTTCTATGGAATTTGAGATGTAACATTCCACAATGTTTTATGAAGCAGAAATTGAAGTCGAACCGAGAGTTCCACAGATAATATGTGAACAATGATCTTGTCAGTACCCTAAGCTTTTAGTGTATTATGATGTATCAGATATAAAATAGCAAATACTTATTCAACTCTATTTATAAGGTGACAAACATCGTATGTCCTAAAATTCGATCAAGTGTCTAGCCATGTATATATCACATAGATAGTATCTACCAATTAAGTCAGACATTAATGGATATTGGACCAAGTCCTATTAAGGCAATTATACTGTAGATGTCTGATTCCTGGATTGTCGGGACATACAACTGAGAAAGTTTTACATAGATCGATGTATTTAGTTCACAAACATAATTAATTATAAGCCAAGGATTTATAAATATCACAAACTGTACGATGATAATGTATTTAGGAAATATAGTAAATGAATTACTTACATTTTTAAATAAGATAATAACAACATGGAAAAATATATATATATATATATATATATATATATATATATATATATATATATATTCTGTGAATAATTATTATCTAGTTTGTTTTTCTTACTAATAACCATTGCATTAATATATGAATATTGAAACACCTATCACACAAAAAGCTTTTATCAACTAATCATTACAAGTAGGTTCCTAATATGTTAATGATATTCAATCTTCTGATTTATTAACTTCAGGAAAACGGTATATTAGTAACATATCTGCTGAAGGTGATTTTACGAAACATCTTAAAAATAACGAACAAAATGATTGCCTCAACGAGAAGTCTAATTTCAGAACAAGAATTAAACAAATTATATTCAAGACAAATAAATCAAGTCTGTATCTTAGCGTTACTCTTCATTTCGCATCCTATCTGTTTTATGTTAATAAGAACAAATATTAATATCACAATCAACTATATTTTCCTTGTTAAACGATTTTCTTGATCATAATCAAAATTTGATATGCATACTTTAACATCGAAACATTTTTTAAAAGGTGTTTCTCTATGTTGATGTTACAAAGTTTCCGAATGACAACATTTCAAAACATAATTTCACCTTGTCCATAACACGTTTGCTAACAATATTACAGTATAAACATTACATCTTGTTAGGACAGTTAAAGTACATATTGACCAAAAATAATGATTAACCTTGGCCATAGTCGTGAGTATATCATCCTGACAGCCTCAGGAGGGGTCACGAACAGAAAACAACAATCTTAAAGACTTTGTTGTGAATCTATATTATTACGAATATTAAATATTATTAGTATTATTATCATTTTTATTATTATTATTATTATTATTATCACTATGCTAACAAGACAGTTTAATAAAATCATGCAAGTACCCATTTCAGGATGAAGTAGTCATCATATGTTTGGTCATTAACACTTACTTTACTTATACATTATGCTAATCTTCTTGTATTTGCAGTTTAGACTTTACATCAATCGTGGTGTAAATTTATACGACAAAATGACAACAGTAAGTATCATTGAAGTATACTGCTTTATTAAACGAAGCCGATTAGTTTTAAATACTTTCTTTACTACCAATATGAACATTATTCTAAAGATCAGATGTTTATTAAAAAAGTATCAACCTATGAACAACAATTAAACAATGCAGTTAAGGTTAAACATTTCAATACTGGAAAAACAGAATTTCTCATGTTTATGTAATATAGATATTTTTTAAATGATTGTATAAGCATCTCTATTTGTTAAAAAAACTGAAATCTGTTTGAATTCAACTTTAACCTCTAAGAAATTTTATATTTAATGATGTTCTTGATAAAATCAATATCACTCATATGTATAGCTAAACAACTATGTTTACCCAATATATAAATATCAATTATCATTTGACAATATATAAGTTATGAAGCACATATAGAAAACTGTATTCTTAAATATGTAATGCTTAGAACAGTAACCAAAAATTCGACAATAATAATCACGAAATTTACTTGATTTCATAGGTATAGAGAAATAATCTAATTTACTGGAGGACTGTCATTAAGACTGCACAGGAAGTCAAATTCGAAGGCAGGAAAGAAAAATCTCAAATGCTCTGACGTGATATGAGCACTTTCTAGAATGACGAGGATTATAGTTGCTCTTGAGCATTAATATTTCAGCCATTTTTTGTTTTACCGAAATGAATTATTTTTGTTATGGAAATATATAACATAGCCATTGATATACCCATAGAACACGTAATTTGACATGTTTACATAAGCCTTATTGCCCTTATGATAAAGGGCAGGATATTGTGTGTATGGTCGAAAACACTTATATTGGATATCATTCGTGGCGTAATTTTAACAAGATAATGCCGTTTAGTACTGTAATAATTATTTACTCACACATATCTGCATGCTTTTCTACGGGCTCTATAGACTTCAGGTCAACCGGATGCGTTCAAATGACAGCAGCATTCAGGAGCTTCCAGCCTCTGTCTAGCTTCAAAATGGCGATTAATCACCACTTTGAACTGGATCTTTTAATATGTGAATAATCGTTTTCACATTATTTACGATATTTGTGAGTATAGCTGTATTAGTACTTAAAATTTGAAATGAAGGTGGACTGTTCCTTTAAGAACGTTCAAATTAACAGTGTAACCTTAAGTTTCGGAAATTTTGATTCAAATTCTAAAGATTGTTGTAAATTGTGATTGGATTGTGGTCCATCATAACCTTTTGTTCTATTCAGTTCTTTTTCAAAGTTGAGATATAAGCTATAGCAATTCTTTTAATGTGGCCTGAAACGTGAATCGATATAAGGGTCCCTAGCATAGCATTTGAGATATTCACTGATTCGGTAGACAGTTTCTTAACGAAATGAATTCGCTTATACTATAACAGAGGTCTTGTGTTCCTTCGGAAAGTCAAACAAAGGAATAGGTACGAAACAAACATCTCAAATTGTTGAGACTTAGTCACATAACTGTTGATTATATGACATAAATACAAATAAACGTTCATAAGCATTAAGTAGTTCGCAAAAAAATTAAATATTAATAAAAAAGTTGACAGAAAATAAATACAAAGAAAATGAAAAACGACGAATATAGGCAGCCGCAGCAATCCACTGAGAAACTGCTCACTAAAAGCCAATAATCTATAGACTTATCGTTACTGCGCATGCCTACTCCCACGGATGAAAGATCATTCATTACTCGATAACACTAATTACCATTTCTTACAAACTTTAAGCTTCCTTATATTACGTTACTAAAACGAACGAAGTAGCAACCAGCTGTCTATACTGGTGAATTATATACATAATTAAAGCCGCCAAGTTATATTATAGTATCAATTAGCACATGATATGGGGAGACATTTTATAACTATCTGCTACAGTTCTGATAGGTAGCTGATGAGGGGTCTGGTGGAACCTATACCTAATACAGTGAACACATCTTAGTTATGAATGGGTTTTCGAACCCGTAATCTAGGACTGTTCGTGTAGGGTCATTGACGATGCTAACCTTTTGCAAAATAAATTAGGCACGACCTGTACGCCATTATTGTTGATATGGGAGGAAAGGTGAACTTTCAAATGCTATTTGATGCCACAACCGCAATCTGTCTAACAATAGTTAATCTTGTAATATTGTAATATCGCATATATCATCCACTTAGTGGATCACGCGTTCTTACAACACCTGTAAATGCAACAACAACAACAAAATATATAAAGTCAGCGTTTCTTTGTAGAAATGTATAATTAATCACCTAGCCACATTTAGGTTTCCCTTTCCGTTAGTTAACCACATAATGAAATTAAAATGCTGAAATGATAAAACAAACCATTCGGCAATAAGATAAATACATATACTATAGATATACTATTCATTGTATTCAGTTTACAATTACATAAAGGGCTACTGTTTCAAATGCCACGCCCCGTTCCAGCTTTTGAGCAAACGATCAGACAAGTACATGGTCTAGTTAAAATAACAAAAGTTAGTCGGGAACTATTTATTGCGGGAAGAGCTTGGAATATCGATGGGGGGACCTACTTTATTAATTGACTTAGATCCGGCGTTAATAGACTGTCTAAGTGCCAAATATTGGCGTTGGCTCCTTATTAATAATGATAATAATAATAATAATAATAAAATACATTTAAACTGTAATATAATAGATTCCAAGTGCATTCCATACACAAAAAATGCGAATATCAAAAACATTATATAAAGAATGATTTGAATATTAAATAAATAAGTAGCTCTAAATAGAAGATTGTTAAATATATACGAAATGATTGTGAGAAATGTATTAATGAAAGTTGGAGCAGATAAATCAAATTATGGATGCAATGTGGCTTAAGCTGAAACCTGGGGACTTGTAAAGTGTCTGAACAGATGAACTAAATATTTATGTCCAAATCCAGGTTAATACGGGATTCAATAGATATTTCAGAATCCTAGAATTCAATGTTATATAAAGGTATAGAAAATATGTAAAGGAGTAAGTAAACTAATAAATCATTATATCAACGACACCTAAGATAAACAGATCGGAATATAATAGATTTATAGGTGAAACATTTCATACACTGAATCACATTGAGGATTGTACTTGAAGAGTGAAATTTGAAACCATTACTCATCTGAAATGCAAGACTGAATATCTATAATCCGATTATGTGGTTTTATTTAGTCAACCTACTTGGTAAATAAATTTGTGTGATATGCTGAATGTTTGTATGTTTGTTATAATATATATATATATATATATATATATATATATATATATATATATATAAACACACCAAACAAACGAATACACACACCGACACACACACACACATTATAACTTGTCAGATCTACACGAACGTTGTAGGTTTGACTGTTATTGGTCAGTTTGTGTATTAGTTCGTTACCTGTAACTCATCGACATAATCAACACTACATGTTTAATGGAAGACGCATCGCTAATTGATTATTAGGAAGGCAATGTATCAAATCTAGTTGTACTATAAAGATGAGCATCATAGAAGTAATTTATGGTATTCTGACCGAGGTGTGATTCTAATCAGCTAATTAGTGACTTATCATAAACGTGAGTTACATTTTGGTTCTCTTTTCAAGCTATGCTCGGATACCATAAGCCTCTCTTTAGATCTGATCGCCAGCCACCGATCCAAATACTGACAGATTGGTTTGAGGTGATGACATTGCACTGTCGAATTGATTAATGTAGATATAACTTTGGCTAATTATTTGAATGAGCTAAATATAAATTTCAAGATCGTTCTCTCCTAATAACTAGCATAAAGGAATTACAATTTTAGTTTCGAACGTATAATTGTATTACTAATTTGGCATTTAAATTGGTTCAGGATACAATGATACATGTTTCAGGATAATGTTTGAACCTTGATTATAACTATGAATCTGAAAACACTGACACAACTTATTCAGGTGTTCAGGAAGCTGCGAGGAACTTCAAATACTAAAGATGCCTTCATCTGTTGTGGGCAGTTCATGGTCTATGTGTAACGCCCCATATTATACCCGGGTAATATGAATCTTAGTTTAATATATATGATCTGAATAACTCTGAAATCTAATTCATGCCAAATATTAGACGTAACTGATTATTATTGAAGGCTAACTGCAACATTTTCATACATTTCTAGTAATGGTTAAGTTCTCAAGTTTCACTTGCACAAATATTTTTAGTTATATAAAGACAATTCTGACCGCATTACAACAAAGAAAATGTTTTTTTTTAAATGTCAGGTTTAGGCACATACAGATATGCCCAGGTGCAAATCCAGTCAAATATTCCCCTTTTGATGTTTTAACATGATACTGGTAGAGGTGCCATAATAAATAATCAGAGCCAACGTATTTCAATATCTATACCCATGATGCAAGGCTGCCTAGATCTTTTGGTTTGGGAAAAGTTCTTAGATAGCTCTTTTGTAGATCACATATCGGGTTTCACTGGAAAGCGAGCTGAAATGATTCGCTGGCTTAGCGTTGGTGCCGGTCAAACATTGGAGATACGCTAAAGGGTTTTCAATCCCACAACCTGGAAGTTTGAAGCACAGTAGTATAACAACTCGACTATTTGAGAGCTCAGTATGAATTAAAACGATTCTACTAATAAGACAGTTGTATTAAGTGATAATTTTTATTCTTTTTATTACTGTTTTATTAGCGTCATCACCATTATCACTATTATTATTATTATTATTATTATTAATATTATTATCATCATCATTATCATTATTATTATTATTATTATTATTACTAATATTAGCATTTTTATCATCATCATTATAATTAATAACAGTGAGTATATCCATGCATAACGGTTTACTTTGATAACCCTACATTCTGATAGCTTGATATTTTGTGGCTATCGTGGGAATATTTAACCGTTCGTGTTTATGTTACGCTTAATGTAGGGCGATATTAAATAGGTCAATTTGAAACATGGCTACCAAGAAGCCTCTGGTACATAGGTTAAAATAATGGCTCAAAATGACCGTGATGTTCTGATGTAAGTGTAAGTGGAATTTATAATGTTACCATCTCCGTCACTGAAATGAAGATAGTTTATTGTGAAGCAGAAATACTTGGCGGCGGTAGGATTGTAAGTTGTGTAACTTGAATATATACCTTTAAAGCATTTAGCATCATATTAATTCGTAGATGTATTTACAATTCCCCAAGCGCAAAGTTGAAATCTAGAAGGTGCTGTTGGTTTGTATATATAATCTTTACAATTTACAAGCTCTCAACAATGCCGTGATTACTGAACATAGCTGGTGGTAGATATTCTACCAATAGCTGTTTACCGTCGGTGGACCATCGGTGAACCATCAGACCGAGCTGTCGCTAGTAGACCGGTAGCTTGCAATGGCTACTTGCTGCTGCTGATTATCCCTTCGTCGGGCCGACAGCTATCGTACACAGATGGCCGACCAGAATACCACCGATGAGTGATTGATGGCCGGCTAGAGATATGTTTTATAATATGAATTACTTGCATACATTATTGTGTGAAACGAGAAGTTGTAGCTTATTAAAACGAAATAACAGTATCACTAATGTTGACAAAATACTGCTACGTGGGAAGATAGAGTTGGCCATATGATATATTACAATATAAGTCGTTTAAAGTGAATTTTTGTAAACAGCCATACTGTTTAAGTAATATTATAAGATAACACTTAAAGGGATAGTCCACCCTCAAATTTTGTTTTTAATATATAATGCTTAGAACAGTAACCAAACAAAAATTCCACAATAATAATCACGAAATATACCTGATATCATAGATATAAGGAAATAATCCAAATCACTGGAGGGCCGCCTTTACGGCAGGAAAGAGAAAACTTAAATACTCTGTCGTCACAATGGCGCTCTCTAGACTGACGCGAATTATAATTCCTCTTCAGCATTAATTTCTGAGCCATTTCGAATCATCATTTTCTTGTCAAGTTCCTTCTGGCTCAAACTAGTATGATTGTATCTCAATCATGACCTAAATTTAACAAGGTAATACCGTTTAGTTCTGGAATAATTCTTTGCTCACACATGTTTGCATGCTTTTGTACGGGCTCTACAGACTTCAGGTCAACCGGATGCGTTCAAGTGACGTCAGCATTCAGGGGCTTCCGGTCTCTGCCTACCTTCAAAATGGCGGCGCCCACAGGCCATTGAAAGTCAAATAATCAGCACTTTGAACTGGATAATTTAATATGTGCGTGATCGTTTACACATTTTGACATTATTTGAAATGAAGGTGGAATATCCCTTTAATCTTACCTACGAAAAAGGGGGGCATCTTTATTTATTTCAAGGGGTCGATTCCAAATTTATGGCAAATAGGTCATAAATAATTTCCCAAGTTGTGGACTATTCCACTTACTTTCAATTATTATTAAATCATCATATTTGTAATATCATAATCTATGTTGATGCTACAATAACAACAACAACAACAACAATAATAATAATAATAATATAACAAGAATATTTAATAACATAATAAATTTAAATGTGAAACATTACTGGTTCAATGGACGTGGGCAGACTTCAGGTCCATTCTATCTTTGTTTTTGCTTCATTACATTTGGAGCTCGCTCGGACCATTTAGCCTACCATGTGCACAAAAGTAGCCGTAAGAAATTAAACATCATATTCATCACATTCACCACACACACACACACACACACACACACACACACACACACACACACACACACACACACATATATATATATATATATATATATATATATATATATATATATATATATATATAAATAATATATAGTAGTATTTCCATGATTTTCTTTCAAATTTTGTTCTGAAATCCAACATGTTTTTAATAAAATCGGATATGATGTTGGTAAAATCCGACATGTTGCTGGAAAAAAATCGGTATGTTCTTGGAAAACTCCGACTTGCTGTTTTTGTTTATTTGTTTTGTATATTGGCTCCTATTTCTTTGATTTGATCAGGGTTTTCTGTTTCTGAAAAGGCAATATTTCCGTACAGTCTTAAGACGTTATTTTTCAGGTTATAATATTGCGTGAAAAATAATTTGTGTCAAATATATGTCTGTGGTAGTTAATACAGTTCGGGAGCCAATATAATTTTTATTTTATATTTGATAAATTACAATAAGTGCGTTGATACAAACACCCCTCCCTTACAAGATTCATGTATAGGTCATAAAGTTTAATTTAGTAGATAATTATTTCGAATTAGAAATATTTCGCCACCAAAGTTATTATCAGATTAATTAATGTAATTAGCTTTTTGGTTTCCATTACAATACATTACTAATTACTATAGATGATTATCCTGCTGCCTTATGTACTGATGTGAGGAAAATGTAACAATATTTGTATGAGAAAGGAATAACGTTTATACTTATGACTTAATATTTATAAACTATTTTGCTCATCCATTGCAAAATACTATGATACTCTCACATCAAATATTCAGCACATTTCATTAACGTACTCTCTTTCCTTTTTCGTATTCATGTTTGAAGTGGCCTTTATGGACATCATAATATCTCTTTAGTTTGTGCATATCGTAAATTCAAGTGTGGCAGATAGCAAGTGAACTGTGATGGCCATATATCATTCCGTACCATCCTATTATTGAGTATTCCTTTTGTAATATATATAACACAGATCATTGAAAGTCAGCACCATATTCTTTTAAATTTGGTAGCAAAAGTGTAAACAATATACTATTAATTATGTTAATAAGTGATGGATGATTATGAGTAAGAAACCATATCCGAATTAAGTGAGTCGGTGTGCGCGCGCTCACACACGCATAAACATAGACACAGACAGACAGACAGACAGGCACAAATAGACACACACAAACACAGACGTGCACAGCGACACAAACTCACATACATATACATACGTAAATACATACACACACGGAGCATCTACATGTGCATTTAAAGTTATTATGGGGGCCTCATAAAATAAAGAAGGATTCCTGTATAGCAACATCTGTTCTCTATTAAATCAGAACAATAAAGAAGCCATATTGTGCTGGAAATAATATTTATCCAGCCATAGCACTAGTTATTAGATAACCACAAAGAAAGAAAACTTGTCTTCTGTCTCTTACACAACTAGGATCACTTTGTTATATATTTTTTGAACAGTAACATTAGTAACAACCTTTGGCTAGTTTGACCTGATTATTATTATTATTGTAATGAAGAATACTGTAACTAGTGTCATCATCAATATTGTCATTAATCTTATGATAATGTATTTATCAATTCATTAAGATTTTCTGAATCTCTGTAGGATTGTATATTATACTTTTGTTCTCTAGTTTTCGATACTTGCTACATTTTGTTCATTCCTCTAAATGGATATTTTCTTTGTAAAAATGATGATTAGGCTGTACAAAAATGGAGATTATCAGTAATTAGATGTTTAATTTAGAATAATTCAAATGAAATTGAATAGTATTATAGTTCACAGACGATCCTTGACCATTAATATCCTGTATGTGTTCGCGATATGAATATATTCTGTATAATAAGATTATCGTAGTTAAAAAAAGAAGATTCGTCTAGGAGTTTTGGTATGATGAACTGAATAATTAGCCATTCTTGTATATGTATTTACATTACACCAAAGCTCGTTCTTTCATTTCCACAGAATTAAGTAAAATGTGTTATTATCGGAACATATATATATATATTATATAATAATATCAAAATGAATTACCAATGTACATATTAGCAGACTGAAATGTTTCTGTGTATATTATGACGTAATAATAACATCAGTTGGTTGTGGAACAGTCTCATATTTATAACGTCAAAACAAAATTTAAAGAGATACAAATAATACCATAAGGCATGTTAAATATATATCTAGATAGAAAAAAGGGAGACACAGTTTGCATTGAAACTGGATATTATCCAATAATACTTTTCTAGAGAACATATATTTCGAAAAACACTCCAATTAAATGCCAGTTATACAATAATGTCATTTCCACCGCCAAATATGTCTGGAAAGATCCATTCATTTATGCATGAGTAGCAGACGATATGTAAAACGTATATTCAAACCAATACGGTCCTCTTAATTTGTACAAAGGTCTGAGTGATAGATCCGGACCTGTTTAAACTGTGATCTAGTATTGGTTGATCAAGTGTCTAGTTGTAAAGTGGTGGTTAGCTGTAAACTTTATTTAGAATTGGCAATCAAAGCCGATATACCTTGAATATGATACGATATATAATCTGGAATCTGTAAACTTATCATGTATCATATGAACAACCAAAATAAACAAAAAGAAATAGATTAAGGGTAGGCACAATCCCCAAAAGAATTCCCCTAAAGAACAAATATCATATTATGCTATTACTTTATCATTTACTTTTCTATGCAGAGGAGGAAAGGATGACAGAAGTGATATCCGCTCTGGGAGTGTGAGTAATCAGTTGCTGTCATATCCTGCCGTAATCATTTCACGCTAGGTGGCAGCATCAGTTGTCCGCTATTTTGATTGTTGTTGTGTATGTATGGTAGATGGTTGGGCGTGCACCCTGCACATCAGCCGAGAGATGCGGTTAATTATAATGCCAAGGTTTGTCACTGACGAGAAGGAGGTGTGTTCACCCTAGAAACGAAAAACGATTCCCTGACTGAAATATATACCTGCCAACCAAAGTTACTTAATCAGATTGACTGTTATTTGATACGTTATCTCCCAGCGGTGTGTAATATGGCGCCGCAAGTACAAATGTAATCCGGCTCCAGCAAAAGGAAGCTATATGGAATGAAATGGCCTTGAATTATGTTTCAGCATAATTCTACGTTGTGATAATTCCTCTGGATCATCTGTTTGCTTTTTGTTCGAGACAGATTGTTGTCTTATATTTTCTTCGAATGCTGCATTATGGCAAGCGAATTAACGGCTCTGCTGTATATTACAAGCCCAATTTTCTGGATGAGTACCACGCTGGTCACAAACGATGCATGCTTTAAGCCGGATTACAACAAACAATATCTGGCTTAGTTCATGATGAGTCCTGACAGCGGAACTCATTAATGGCTATTTAGAGCATTGGTAACTCCTTCCGTCTGATTGTGCCGTTACCCGCTGCCTGCATCTGCATATTACTAATGATCTAACTTTCTAGTAATCGATCTACACAAATGTTCAACAATGGTAACCTGTAGGCCTTTCATGGTAGCACAAAATCAAGGCTAACTTTAAAACAAATAGTTCTATATAATAGTATGTAAACGATACTTTCAATTCCGTTCTTCCTACTATCCACATCAAGAGTTTCAAGAGTTTCAAAACGTCGAAATATAATAATCGTAATAATGGCGTCTTTCATTAGAGATTGGGTCTCAACGTAGCTAGTACTGTAACTTTATATAATGTCTCTTTTCATCGGTTATTCGGGGTTTTTCTCTCCATAATTTATCATTTTGAAACGTTAATAATAATAATAATAATATTTTTTTATGTTATGAGTGACAGCGTGCAGTATATATAAGGCGATACGTTATATGATTTTATTGAGATGCTTTTCAGTACTCTATTGCGGTTAGTGTATATATAAGACGTACGAGTAATATATAACAAAATAGTCAGGTAGAAACTTCTTTTTCTGCCAAATGCTTGAATAAACTGAGACGCCTTAAAAACGTCACAAGATGTGGATCTTACGCAATAGTCTAATGCTAATACAACGAAAGACTACTTGATAGACAAAGTGTTAATAACTATATTATGGTTTGACAAATGTAAAACATATTGTTTGAACTTTCTCATCTCTAATCTTTGTATTGAACGTTAGGTTGCAAAGGTTAAGTTTAACATGTAATCGGGTGTAAATATTCTAACAAAACGGCACCCGCTAGCAAATATGTGTACAGCCATTAATGCTGAAGAAGACCATATATGCACGAGAAGAACCTTTCCCCAGTTGTTTCATATTACAGCTGGATATGATAGATTTGTTTTATTGAAAGTGAAGCTAAAATTAGCTTCAACATAATTGCGACTTCATCGTGGTGAATCCAGTTTTGGTAGTTGCGTCTTTAAAATATTATCCTTTTCTAGAATCAAAATATTTAAGCAGCAATATTATGTAAGCTGGTGTGCAATATAGCGCTATATGTTTTAAATGAATACGCGTATAACGAACACACGGCCATTACGAAACTAGATCTTAAGTAAAACATTCCCCCTATCATTTCCTTCATAATCGTTTAGGTCTACTATGAACACCGGTATCACGAATTCATGATTATTACAAATATATGACCAACAAAATATTGCTCAATTGCTAGCCATTAACTCAACTCCATCCCCGGAAAGAAGTTGTGCTCTATTTGCAATAGGCACACTAGTCAGATAACGCTGCAGCGCATTGCATCTCGTGCGATGATATTCTTTTATCTAGTGTGCCGTAGCCAACAAAGTGTTCCTTCAAACCAAATGAATTAGTATGATAATGCGGGTGTTAGATCACTGATCAGAATTGTTAAGCATGACCTTCCCAGGGATCTGTCTATGGGCCCGTTGCAACGGAAATAGAGGTACCAGTATTTAGTAAGATATTACTATTAAACTGCAATTCTGTTAATAGAATAATTAGCACATCAAGTGAGTACATGTCTATGGATCACATCTGAACAACTTATTTTGTGAACGAACTTTGACGTTTCCTTGTTGTTGATACATGTTTACTGCAAGTTTGAGACTTTTTTGATTGCACATAAATCTGGATGACATTTCTTTCAGTCATCTGTCTAATCTTAAAAGGAGGTTTAAGTTCAATCTAGTTGAGTATTAAGTCTATCTATCACCTTGTTATTCTTCTGAATTGAAGTGAACAATTATTGCTAGACTTAGCTAACCATCACAGAAAGTGCTTGCTGAGCTGCTTAACATTCAGATTGGTATATTTAATAACGGCACTTGATTGTTGGGCGATTCACGCATTATTAATCCAGACAGGGGACCTAAAGAGACGTTATTGTAATAATTGGTCCTCCTACTCTGGTTGGTTTCAGATGACCTATTGTATATTGGATGATGTTTGAAAGAGAACGAAATGGTTTGATAAGCATGATTGCCAGTATATCACGAGTGCTTGCATTATTAATATGCCTCCTACACAACACGACTATACTGGCGGAACCAGAGCCAAACGTACCATAAATGTTATTGTATCAAGACTGGTCAGAGGAGACAAACCAGGTCAAGCTTTCTAACCGAGGGACACTGGTGTAGGGTTATGGACGCCTCCGTGGTCTAGCGGTAGCGTGTTGGACCACATATCAATACAACCCGTGTTTGAATCTCAACGTGGGAATATCTGAAGGTTGTTTCATCTTTGACTTCGCATCATTACCTTTGGAGGTCGTGGTTGTTGTTGTTGTTGGTTACTGATGTGTTCTGGTGATTACTCATATCTTTTAATCAGTTTACGTCTTATAATTAAAAGCCTTACAGCATCTTTTCGTAACGCGTTCCTTTACAGACCACCTGAGTTCAAATCTCGGCGTGGGCATATCTGAAGTTTTTCTTTTCTTTGACCTCGATTCATTATTATCTTTGGATGTTACTCGGCCCATTTAGCCTACCATATTGTTTATGTAAACCCACTTTTAACACTTAAAATGTATATAATATGTTATGTCATGTAAAAATTGTATTCATTTTAGGCAACGCCACCGCCTGTATTGGGACATTCTATCTCATTATATTGCTCAAGTGGCCCAATTTAATTTGATATAGGTATATCAATACGCATATTTCTCAAGTTTGGTTTAGTTTGATTGGAAATTATTCTGAATTCTTATACATTTGTAAAATTTAAGACATTTAAAAAATGCATGTTAGTGTTAGAAGGCACACAATATAATTAAGTAGCCATGAATACATAGTTGGTTCAAAGAATATAATAGCAAAGTAACCAAATAATTAAGAATGAAAGAAAGTTGTAGATGAAACAATAATTGTAGCCACGACTTTACTGACAATTTGACAGCTAAGTCATGCAGAATAATGGTCAAACTGATGACTAAAAGAAAAATGAGTCACCTCTACAATGCTTAACCTCAACTAATACAACTTGACTCTGTGGTCATGATATCCTTTTCGGGGGTTAATATGGACACTTGTCAATTTATGAATGTATGTGTATGTGAGTATGTGTATGCTGGTGTGTGGGTGTGCGTATTATATATATATATATATATATATATATATATATATATATATATATATATATATATATATATGTATGTATGTATGTATGTATGTATGTATGTATGTATGTATGTATGTATGTATGTATGTATGTATGTATGTATGTATGTGTGTATGTGTGTATGTGTGTATGTGTGTATGTGTGTATGTGTGTATGTGTGTATGTGTGTGTATGTGTGTGTATGTGTGTGTATGTGTTTGTATGTGTGTGTATGTGTGTGTATGTGTGTGTATGTGTGTGTATGTGTGTGTATGTGTGTGTATGTGTGTGTGTGTGTTTGTGTGTGTGTTTGTGTGTGTGTTTGTGTGTGTGTTTGTGTTTGTGTTTTGTGTGTTTGTGTGTGTTTGTGTGTTTGTGTGTGTTTGTGTGTGTTTGTGTGTGTTTGTGTGTGTTTTTGTGTGTGTGTGTTTGTGTGTTTGTGTGTGTGTGTGTGTGTGTGTGTGTGTGTGTGTGTGTGTGTGTGTGTGTGTGTGTGTGTGTGTGTGTGTGTGTGTGTGTGTGTGTGTGTGTTTTATAAAGATAGTTAAGGCGCTGGCACAGGTGTTATACTTTCATTCAAACAACAATTAACTCCAAACTGATTTTTTTTTAAATATTTAATTGTAAGTATAATTAATTACCGGTAAAATTAGAGAAAAATGAAAAGAAAAAAGAAAATTTCTAAAATAATCCAAAAGAGGATAATCTAAATATAACAAAAGAAGAAACTATGATTAAAACAAAACCAGGCTTTGTGTCGAACACTACGGCCAAGAAAGATTAAACCTAAAATGGAGAAATAAAATATTAATACACAGTATGAATAATGTGTGAATAATATAAGCATAAATCAGAATAAATTCAGATTAATACTAATAGCAGCGATATAACACGACTCAACCCAATAGCAACGACCGGTTTCGACCTATTCAAGTCTTCATCAGGTTGCATAGAATATCTAACGTTACCATATTGCTCGAGGTTTATATACACAATTTTTCAATAGGAAGCCACGCACAATAATGATTCATGGATTATACAAACTGATTCACTAACTAAATTGAACCATCAAAAACTGTGCAAAATTAGTAGTGAAAATCAATAATAATTTAATTTTCTGAACAACATCCAGGCAGTTTGTGCTGCAGTGGTTTGTGTACACCGAACAGATCCGACCAAGTGTGACGGAAAGTCACACTCATGCAGGGCGCTGGTTTTATGTCGTGTTTCAATAGGTCCAACTCTAAGACAAGAGAGACTTTCAAAAAACGATTAAAAACACATTATTTTCTAGTTCAGTACAGCCATTGAACAAATCTAGTAATTCTTAATAATGCTTATATATAACATGTTTATATTCTATTTTTTATCTTCTAGTTAATAGTAGTTCGATATATTGTTATATCAGTATATTATAACGATTTAATTTAGTTGATTTGATTTTATTTGTCTTTTTTTAATCATACTATTACTTCAAAAAGATGAATCACCACTATATCGTAATATTGTATTTTACATTTAATATATATTATTCCATGTCATTTTAACATTTTACGTTTATATGTCTTGTATTGTAAAGTACTTTTGAACATGATATAGTTTATGAAAAGAGTGCTATATAAATATGGTATATAATAATAATAATAATAATAATAATAACTGGCACAGCACTTCGATCATTTGGAATACGTTATACCAACAGGAGCGTAACAGAGATGAAGTATCGTCAATTACTAACATCATTATCATCATCATCAATAAAACGGCTTAATTAGTCGAATTATCCCCGGATACACCTTCCTGGGTGGGCACCGTGTATACATGTATTATAGACAAAATAGATATATACGGCAACTGAAGAGCTAACACAGAACAAAAAATAAACGTAATAGAAATGACAGTCACCGAGTTGAGAGAAAAGGTAAATAACATTGAGAAAACAACGAATGAACTACATCAAGCCGTTGAACAAATTCAAGCACAAAATGCCAAACAAAACGATGAGCTTATTGCGATAAAGCAAGAAACCATATCACTGGAACGTCGAATTTCAAGCCTCGAAAATCAGCTTTTGCATCAGGAATCGTACTCGGATTACAGGAATTTGAATGGGAGGACGAAGCTAAATGCAAGATCCTAATAAAGGACTTCGTACGTAATACACTGTCTCTAGATCCAAATGCGATTGGGTTTGACGATATCTATCATGTAGGCCAACTGAACTGAAATTGAATGACGCATACAAAGAGTTGAGTTATATATACAGTGACAAACTGATATATCGGCATTTTATAAATCTATTTATACGACGCCAATCCGTATTTAAATACAAATGATTACCAAAATTATAATAATGTCTGTTATTTCTCATGTGCACTGTAACAAACTTGGCATCCCAGATATGTTTATCTGCAACATGGTCCTGCAAAATCTAAGCTGCTCCTATTTAAATGTTCGTGATATAAAGTCTGACAAAAGAAAAAAAGAATATGATATTTAACACATTTAAATCGAAACATCCTGGCATACTTTTCATGAAGGAAACACACAGTATTGTAGAAATTGAATCAAACTGGAAACACGAATGGGGAGGGGAAATAATCTTCTCCCATGGCACATCAAGAAGTAAAGGAGTGGCAATTCTGCTGCCACTTATTACGAAGTAGAAACCTCAATCAAAAGCCCGGATAGGAGATATATTATCGCAAAGATATAATGCTGCTCAAGTAAATATGTAGTATTAATGTATACACTCCTATCCAAGACAAGGAAAATGCTCAGATTAGATTAATTAACACTCCCCAAAATAAACTTGCTAATTTTGAATGTGAAAACATTATAATCGGAGGGAATTTTAATATAGCGCTCGACCCCAAAGTTGATAAAAAGGGAGGTAGTAGTGATTTGAATAAAAGCATAAGGTACAGAACAGTACTAAACAATTGTTTGGAATGTTTTGATCTATGCGATATTTTGAGACTAAATAATACGAACAAACATATGTTTATATGGCGCAACAGAAAAAAATTAAATATACTGCAAGTTAGATTATTACTTCGTAGCGGAATATCTGACTAAAGTGGTGAAACAAATTATCATTTTACCATCGATCCGATCCGATCATAATATTACAGGTAAGTGTTTCACTAATATTACCTATATGACTCGTGGTCCAGGGTAAGGCGAATTCAATATCGCCCTTCTACATGACACAAATTACATTAATTTGATTAAAGGGGCGATCTCAAAGAGTGAGGCTAACAACAAATAAGGAAATAAGTCTGTAATGTGGGAACTTATTAAAATGAATATAAATAGTGAAACAGTAAATTATTGCAAAAACCTTAAGTATAAAAAGCTGAAATACGAGAAAACCTTAAGTATAAAAAGCTGAAATACGAGAAAACTTAAGTATAAAAAGCTGAAATACGAGAAAACCTTAAGTATAAAAAGCTGAAATACGAGAAAACCTTAAGTATAAAAAGCTGAAATACGAGAAAACTTTAAGTATAAAAAGCTGAAATACGAGAAAACCTTAAGTATAAAAACCTGAAATACGAGAAAACCTTAAGTATAAAAAGCTGAAATACGAGAAAACCTTAAGTATAAAAAGCTGACATACAAGAAAACCTTAGAGGAACAACTTAAATTACTTCAACAAATAGTAGCGAATGACAATGTGTCGCCGATATTTATAAGGCATATGGAGGAAATCATGCACACAACTTCACATATCGAGATATACTAAACAGTGTCATTTCTGCAATAGACCTATGAATAAAGCTAAATCTGACTTTTATAGGAACATGATCTCCAATAACTCTGATAATCCTCCTCAACTCTGGAACTGAATAAATACGACTCCTCATAGAAAGACTTCTGGTTCTCTGCCCGCTCATGATTCGACTGGATCATCCTGCAATTCTTTTTCCAAACATTTCAAGGATAATATCACCCAAATCCATGCTTCTTTCTCAGTTTATGTTCTAGTTGTAATATTGATTTTACAATTGTAACAGTGTTTAAACCAGCCTCACTTATTAAAGTTTCTAAACTGATTTTATCATCCCTAATAGATCCTGTGAACGTGATCCTATCACTACATTTCTGCTAAAGTCTTGTGTACACACACTAATGTTTCCAATTTCTGAGATACTAAATGTATCACTAAGCTCCGGAGTGTTCCCTTCTCGTTTTACACATGTCCATGTAATCCCTCTTGTTAAGAAATCATCTTTACCAATCAATGACCAAAACAGTTGCAGACCTATTTCTAATCTATGACTCATATCTAAAGTATTAGAAAAGCCGTATCCTTTCGATTGAATGTTCATTTAAACTGTAATCACTTGTCTAATGTTTTTTCAGTGTGCTTATAAACAATTTCACTCTACAGAAACCGCCCTAGTAAAAGTTCATAACGACATACAATAACACCTTATTTGGAGCTTTCGACACCATTGATTATTCCTTTCTTATAGATCGCTTTCTGATTGGTATAGCATATCAGGCACAGCACTTACCTGGATCCGCTCATTCTTAATAAATAGGTTTCAATCAATAAAAATAAGAAATATTTTTCAAAGGAAATGCCTTTGTTTTGCGGTGTTCTTGGACCACCACTGTTTACTCGGTATACTACAACACTAAGCTCATTTATTCACAGCCATAAATTAGACCATCATGTATATGCAGATGATATCCAACTACGCATATCGTTGTCTACAGCAGACACTGATCTTTCCCTTAAACAACTTGGTGACTGTCTCAGTTATATATCTAGCTGGATGACAAACAATAAACTTAGGATCAATGCCAACAAAACAGATTTCTTAAATATATGTAGATCCAGACAACGCAGCAAACTTACTCAGTTCTTCCCTACGAACATCCTTAGTCATAGTATCACGCCATCAGACACTGTACTTAATTTTGGTGTTACATTTGATAACGATTTTAATTATAGAAAATATGTTTCTCTAATATGTCGCTCCAGCATCTATCATATTTGAGACTTTCCCCGTATTCGGCGATATATTTCTCTTTCAGTCGCCAAAACCATTGCAACACCACTTATTACTAGTAGGCCTGATTAATGCAACTCTCTTCTTTATAACATTGCATCTAAGGATATTCTAAAACTTCAGTCTGTGCATAACTGCTCAGCTAGGGTTGTCACACGGTCTTCCTATTCTGACCTACTTCTGAAATATCTTCACTGGCTCCCTGTTCAATCTCGCATAATTTATAAACTCTGTATTATTGTCTGTCAAACTCTTTATTTTGGAGAATATTCATATCTATTTTCCATGCTTTCTTTAGCACCCAAGCCAAAGAACTCCGTTCATCTGGTTTCACTTGGTGTCTGTTCCCAGGGTTAAAACCGATGCTGGGACCCATGCATTTTCAGTTGCTGTCTCTACTCTTTGGAATTCACTCTCTGAACATGTTAAGTCATCAAATAGCAGAGTTACTTTCTGTCACAATTTGAGCTCAACCTTTTCAGACTCGCTTATGCTTCCTAAGTTTCCTTTGTTTCCAACTTTGCATCGTACCCGGACTATGAGTGGGCTCATCCCCTGTATTAGGTGTCCCACTGAGATCGATTCTTTTCGATGATATTGACTCTATAGAACGTTTTGGTAATTATTATAATTATAATTCTCCCGATGATACCCAGGAATTAATCAGCATCGACAATGACAAAACACCTGGTATCATTCTGCGATCACAAATCCAGTGGACCAGGTATTGTGAACTTTTTTTTTCTTAAATCTTTAAAAAAGAAACTATCCGAATAAATGCATAACTCAATTGATAAAGAAAATGTTTTGAAAAGTTGTATGCTGAGCTTAATGAAGACAATCCACATCATCAAATTAAAATACTAGATATCAGAATAAGGTTTTTAATAAGAAATATCCAAAACTAACGACTAGTGAAAGAATGAAACGTGAGGTAAAAATAAATGAACATACGTGTGCTGAAACGGAAAGCAAATTAAAAAATGGTAAAATTCCTGGAATAGATGGTCTTCCGCAGAGGTATATAAATGTTCCTAGAAGGACATAAAACATTTAGTAATTAACTCAAACAAACCCCCAAAAAAGAACAGGAATCCTTACACCGATTCTACCCAAAACAATTAAGGATAGAAAGTGGGTTCGCATTATTTATACTGATGTTAAAAGTTACATTCTTAACAAAGGCTATTTATCTTACATTGTACATATATTTAGAAGTATTCGTTAAAGTTGCCCCCGCCCTGATTATTTATGTTTGCTAGTTGTTGAAATGTTAGCCATCAATATAAGACACGCCAAAAACGTTAAAGGTATAAAACTAAAGCCTAAAGAAATTATAATTAGTCAATTGCCTGATGTCACCACCCTCATATTGGAGAGCGGTGAATAAATAATATATGTAAAAGATATTCTGCACAACTTTGAAATAATTGCAGGACCAACATGGAGAAAACACAAGCATTTATGATAGGCATTCATATTCTAGGATAGCGTATATGTAAAAGTTAATTAGAAAGTATAAAATAAAACTTTGAACAAAGAATATAAAAGATTATGACCATTTTTAATATGTGGAAGCAAAGACATCTATCTCTCAAATGAAAGGTAACAGTGTTAAACAGACTTGCTGCATCACTATGAGTTTATCCATGTAAAGAATTAGATACCCCAGAAAACATAATAAAAGAGACAGACAAAATATTTTGTGAATTTCTTTCGAATGGAAAAATAAATAAAATAGAAAGAAACACAATGATTAAACAAATAGAACAATTTGGCCTTAAGTTGATTGACACGATACGCACAATCAATTCAATAAAGATGACATGGATTAAGCACACAATAAATAATCCTACTTCATCGTGGAAACTGATAATATATGAAATAGTTGGGTGACCTTTCGAATATTTGTTGGGAAGCACCGAAATAAGCAAGCAAAACCATATTAGAAAAGCTACCCAAATGTTTTGAAATGTTACGCATGATGTAAAGACTTTACATAACTATAAGCGCAGCACAATCTCGGAAATTATGCATGAAACATTATGGCTTAATAGAAACATCACAGTTGACCATAACACAGTATTCTGAAATTGTTGTTTCCGAAGTGGAAATACATATGTAGGAGATATGCTGAACTCTGTCGTTAATTTTATCAGCCAGGATGAACTTTTCAATAAGTACAAAATCAACTGTTCCTTTATAGACTATCTGAGAATTAGGCAGGCTTTACCTGGCTTATGGAGACATATATTAGAACTGCCACAAAATAAATTACATATAGTACAAACATGCCAACAGACCTCAATTGATATATAATAATGATAAGATAGGACCACTGCAATCGCCAGCTTTAGATCTACTCGGTACAAACCCCAAAAAGTATACTAGAAATGTATACAACTTTTAACACCAGCAATGCCACCAATATGCCTCACAAGATGGGAGAATCAATATAACATAGATAGCAGCATCTAGCCATCGATATTTAGAGCCCCTTTTAAGGTGTGCAGCGAAACCTGTTCGCATTCTTTTCAAAATAGGATAATGTATATAATTCTACCATTTAATGCATGGCTTTATGTTAGAAAAGTAGTAAATACTAATCATTGCCAATATGTATATTGTACCAATAATAATTTATATGATATCAGTTATTATCTTGTTAAGTGTCCACAAGTTAGTAGATACTGGGACTAATTTATAATTCGGTGGAATTCCTTATAAATATTCAAAATTAAATCCATTGGCTGAGGACTATATCTTACTGGGATTTCCAGTTGAATCGAATGAGAACATAATCCTTATTCACTTTGACTACGATAAGAGAACGGACACAGGGGGAGCACAATATGACGCTTTTTGTCAATAAAACGAATTTCGCTCTCTGTCTTTAGACGCTATTGTGGACACTATACATACTGGCATCATAGGTAGTTCCTGAAAATCTTCATCAAATTTCAAAATCATGCCATAAGAAACAGATAAATGGTATTGTCTAAGCAAAAGGTATCTTAATGAAATTAGCTAAATTTTATAAAGAGAAACTTTTGAACTAACTAAGACTTCCGGGAAAAGAGTAATGAACTAGTGATAATGTATTAAACGATGATAATGTATTACTGAAAATGTGCTTGACTCATGCAAACCCGTCTTGCGTCAGATGTCAATGGAATCGGGCATGATCACTAAAGGTTGATGTTTTGTAAAAGGTTAGTGTATTTTTTATAGTTTTTGTTGTTTTTTCTTCATTTTATTATCCTTTCTCAAATGTGCCTTCCCACATTATCAGTGTTTTCTTGAGGTATTATAGTGCATAACGCGCAAGTATTAACTTAATATTTCATTCAAAAGTATTATCTTGTAAAACATTTATAACATGTTATCCCTATATCAGAGGGTAGACGTGTGTAACATATACTAATGTTATGAATATATCAATATTGACAAAACATCTGTAAATGAGCTGCTGCGTCTGTTATTGATCGACTTGACTGTAGCTATAACTATACTTAAGCTGTTATCGTGTGTGAAATACTTAAATTTGCTAATTTGCTATAGGTAAGTGAAGGGGTGGATAGGGTATGGAATAGGGAGGTATTAGACTGCTAGTACGTTTATATAGTTGTATAATTATCACTCATTATGAGAAGCAGAATGAAAGGTCATTAAAAAGATATTGTTAGTTTATTTGCAATCCTAATTGAGTAACTTTACTGTACATCTACGTTATTCCACATCTAGCACATAATTTCCAGTAGTACCAGAATTACATATATGAATTGAACCAACCAACGATTTGTAAATATATATTGGCTCCTTGGATAATACTATACGTGTAAATATATTTGAATCCCTTCGTTATTGATAGCAAAAGTGCTATCTACCTTGGTCTCCCACATTTACACATATTATTATTTATTTCCTTTGTTGTATTATTCACATAATTGTCCTATTTCTCTCGGTTTATCCTGTTTTTCGGCTTGTGTTGCTTGGTGTACGTCTGCCTGGATCTGATGTCTCATTTTCAATCGACCATTATAACTTGTCTCTAGTCATCATGACTCTCCCTGTGGGTTGGTGGATCGGGATGGGTTCCAGTATAAATATCTTTATCTTACGATGGCAGGACCCAACACCACTCTACATATTTTAGATCAAGAGAACTTTGATCTGAAATGCCACCTGAATAGTTATTCGGGTGAATTAGGTGGGGCAGATAACCCATTACTCTGCTTAACTGGCAACAGCTTATACCATGATACTCATGATCTGAAAATAGCTAAAGACTTCATGGAACACAATCATCATTTGTTTGCTTTGCATTTAAATATACAGTCGTTATCAGCGAAATTTGATGAACTTACGTTATTTTTATCAGAATTGAGAAAACAGCTTATTGAACCTGATGTTATTATTTTGTGTAAAACATTTCTGCATGATGGAAAAATACACATCTGCTTGGATTGCCAGGTTACAATTTTATTTATAAAAATCGCATAAAGAGGCGAAGAGGTGGAGTTAGCATGTACATAAAAGACGCTATGCAATTTAATCTGCGCGATGATCTTGCCATATTTGAAGAAGGTAAATTTGAATTTATATTTACTGAAACGGTTAATGCCGTGAAAAAACCGTTGTTGGTGAAATATATCGCATTCCAAACAGCAACTCTGCTTTATCACTTTAGCGATCTGACACGATTCTAGCCAAGCTCTCCAATAGCCAAAATGTTATTATTGGCAGTGATTTGAATTTTGATTTTCTCAAACTTGATACGCATATTCCGATAACAAATTTATTATATTCAGTATTCACAAATTCATTTGTACCAACTATAACCAAGCCTACGTGAATCACACTTAGAGGTTCACCTTAATTGACAATACTCTTGTGAAATCTAACAATAATACCAGAGTATACTCCGGTATAATAGGTATAAATATTTAGTTTTTTGCTCACTTTCACACAAAGGAGCTAAACTAAAATCTCGAAAAATCACTTACATTTGCACATATAAATTTACACATAAAACCATTCAGCGTATCTCTTCTGCTATTGAACAGGCGAACTGGGGACATCTAAATGATATGGATGTTAATGAGGCATTCAAGTATTTTACAGATAAACTAAATACAATAACTGACATATATGCAGCATTGAAACAGGTTAAAATTCCACATATATATATCATAATGGACCGGTGGATGACCCGCGGCCTATTAACGTCATCACGAACATGCACGAAACTATTAGACCCCAATGAAATCTACCAAATTCTGAAACTTCTAAAGTCCAAAAAGAGCATTGGTCGTGATAACTTAAGTACATATTTCCTAAAATTGATTAATGAAAAAGTTGCAATATCTCTAAGTATACTTATCAATAAATCCTTACAGACTGGGGTCTTCCCAGATTCACTAAAAATTGCAAAAACAATACCAATATACAAGGTCAAAACCAAAAAAAACTTTTCTAATTATAGACCCAATATCACTTGTTGTCTGTCAGCTCAGACATATTGTCAGTAGTTATGCTTTATACACAAACGCACGCACACACAGTCACCGAACAGTTTCCATGTGCCTATGATTAGATAATGTTTTATACATTTATATTATCTTATATCATAAAGGAGGATTTCCTGAAAATCAGGTTTAATTATGTATTCAATCACAATAATGAATATTTCCTGACTTATCGACGCTTTTGCTTTGCTGAAGCTAATATTTTCCAAACATATCACTTGTTAATACATTGGTCTTGTAATATTAATATCAGAAAGAAGAAAAAGCTGATTAAATATCTCTATACTTGGTACCTGGTATCGTTCAACTGATATACTTTATTTATACAATTTTATCTATATTTGCATATGTCACGTACACATATAAATATTGCTGGAAATCAGTTGCGAAAACAAATAATGTCACAGTAAAGCAATAAATATGTCATTTTATGAATAAAATAATTAATTAAAAATGTTTAAACTAAAATTAATTAATGATGAAACATCTACGTGTTGACCAAGTAGCACTGTTTCGCATTCTAAACGCATCCTAATTTACTCAAGAACAACGTTTTCAATAAGCAAACATAATATTGAAAATTGTTTGGAATATTAATTAAGAGGCAACCTTTCTCTTACTGTACTGTTAAATCAATGCGGTATTTTCAAAGAATATGCTTAAGATTGTAGCTATTGAGTCAATAATTTTTTATTTGTTTTCTTCAATCTAAACTGATAGTATTTAGAGTGTTGGACTTGAAGTAACATATTGTTTTAATATGCTATTTAGACAGAGTCACAGTTGTCTTATTCCTGTTGCTTGAAAAAGTAATGCGACATAAAAAGATCTTCATATCTTCCATGTTAAGGAAGACAAAAATCCATAAATGAGAAATGTTTACAGGTTTGAAACCTTGCCTGCCATCTATAGAAAGATATATTCTAATCATTTAAAATATTTCTTTCGATAAATATGTTAACGTATTACATAATATGCTATAAACGTGTAATTCTGGTACGTTCAATATTTTATGACGTTTGTATTCTATTTAGGTTTATACAAACAATCGCAACAGTATCACCCTTACAAAATCATGGCTACTTCAATATTAAAAAGTAGTTAAAATATATTGTTTTAATTCAGTGTATTCTTCTATATATATTTGAACAATCATAAAACACTTTTCACTTCTCGCCTCTCGTAACATATTTGACTATAGATCATACTTAAAATAATTTAATAACAAAATTAAATATCATGTGACGATTGATGACAACATCGAAAACTTGTTATTCTTGATATTAAGTGGAGTATGTTTCAACAAACAGGAGGTGTTTACTTCGTTCACTTAATGAAAGTGATAGGTGTCTAGCCAACACGAGGTTATTAACTTCGGAAACCCAAGGAAGGTCGTGACATTTCATGGGTGATATGTTGATCCCGAGACGGGTACTAACATTTGTAACTTGAGTGGCTTTGCTTTTAACAAGTTTAATCGACAAGTAATTCATAACCACAAAGTTATTTTTTTCACTTTACCTAAATAATATTTTTCTTTCATTATGAACATGTCTAAACTCAAAATGATGCTGAATATGAAATAGAAAATCGAAGCTAATAATTACACGTATTCAAAAAATTTATTTTTTCTCGTAAAAATATGTATGGACCCCAAAATATGTTGCCTTAATCCAAGATCAATCAAGAACAAGGCTTTTTCTCTGAATGCCTTATTGTTTCACAGGACTATAATATTGTTGCTCTCACAGAGACATGGCTGGGGACATCAGTGGAAAAGAAATGCATTGCCGAGTTGGTCCCTTCTGGATATAGCATGAAACAGGTACCCCGCCCGCCCCGGTTGTAGAAAGGGAGTTGGTGTCGCTTTGCTATACAAGTCTACTATATCACTTCACCTTCTCGGCTCCAGTACTACTGGCAAGTACACAAATTTTAAAACATGAACTGTGTTTTGAATAGGGGAGAGAAAATATAATTGCTCGACCATGCCTGACTTCTTGGAGAAGTGGTCTACA
This sequence comes from Paralvinella palmiformis, assembly GCA_025642065.1. Classification (NCBI taxonomy): domain Eukaryota; kingdom Metazoa; phylum Annelida; class Polychaeta; order Terebellida; family Alvinellidae; genus Paralvinella; species Paralvinella palmiformis. Next base: position 227,702 of record JAODUP010000839.1, read on the forward strand.
TTTCTCTAGGATGAGATTATAATTGTTGGAGGTCTAAACTTTCAAAAACGATCGTCATGCTCAGCGATTCATGGATACAATCAAAGCGTGTGGTCTACAACAACATGTACATGAAACGACTCATGTGCTCGGCCATACATTGGCCGTCATGATCAGCAGGGACACCAGTCACATCATATCGAACGTTACCATCGCTCATCCGGGACTTTCCGACCACCTTGGGAAACTCACACGTGACCACTTCAGTTGGATTCACCACAACCCTGGTCAAAACTACTCACATGCAGAAGACCGTTTCATATATTAAACTACGTGCCATAGATGTGGAGGCTTTCAATCGTGATATCGTAGTTTCCTCCATGTTACAAACTACGCATGGTAATGTAGATGGTTTGGTGACTGCTTTTACAAATAGACTATCATCACTTATTGATAAGCATGCACCTCTTCGTACTAGAGCCATTACAGAGCGTCCTTATTGTCCATGGTACACCGATACATTACGTGAAGCTAAACATCTCCGACGGAAGCTGGAACGACGATGGAAAGAGTCGTTGACTGTTAACCATCAAATATATAAAGATCAATGTATTGTGGTGAATAAACTTCTAAAACAAACAAGGATAGCTTACTATTCTGAAAAGATCACTGTCTACCGCCATGATCAGAAGGGCATATACAAAGTGGCCAAACACTTGCTTGGTGAGAGGGGATCAACATATCTTCCCCAGACATGGTCTCCTCAGAAAATGAACTGAAGACTCTCACCATGATGGTGATTGGATAATTGATGTTTTACGGCTACTTTTGTGCACATGGTAGGCTAAATGGACCGAGTGACTTCCAAAGGTAATGAAGCGAAGTCAAAGATAAAACAACCTTCAGATATGCCCATGCTGAGATTCGAATGCGGGTGGTAGTGACCTGTGGTTAAGTCACCTAGTAAATCATGTAGCCTTGATCCGGTGCCCACATGGCTTCTAAAGATGTGTGTTGGCGAGTTACTCCCTATCATAGCCGCGATTGTCAACGTATGTCTTCATGGATAGTGGTCATGTGCCTCCTGCATTTAAGTGCGCCCAGATACGACCACTACTTAAGAAACCAACACTTGATCCAGACACTCTAAAAACCTACAGACTCGTATCCAAACTTACGTCCATTTCCAATGTGTTCGACAAGGTTGTCAATACATGTATGGAACGTCACTTGGTGAATAGGATAGTGGTCTTCACGAGGAGCCCAAGGCAGCTTACACTAGATCTCACTCGATCGAGACGGTACTTCTGAAGGGACAACGCGATATCCTCAAGTCTCTTGATAATGGTTGTGTCACAGTGTTGGTCATGCTCAATATGTTAGCTGCGTTTGATACACTCGAGCATGGAATCTTGTTGAATCGCTTTGAAAATATATTCGGATTCTCCGGAACCGCTCTCAAATGGATAGTATCGTACCTTACCGATCGTTCGAAGGTAGTGGTCATAGATAACGAGCAATCCAAGCCAGTACTCCTGAAATATGGTGTACCACAAGGCTCGGTACTCGGCCCCCAGAAATACACCTTGTACACTAAGCCTCTAGGAGCTATTATCCGACATGGACTTTATTACCATTTTATGCTGATGACACACATCTCATTCAAGCCGAAGGGAGACGCTATGAAAGCACAATCCCTCTCACTCATTGAGAACTATCTTTGATGGATGGATGCGTACAAACATGCTGATGATGAAACTGAACAGTGACTAGGCGGAAGTTATGCTGCTCACATCTAAGCATAATCCCATCCATATAGAAAACGTTACTGTTTGTTTTGGTGACATTAACATAACATCAGTGAATAATGCGAGGAACTTATCTGTTATCTTTAACTCTGCACTGAATATGGAGCAACAGTTGAATAATATATGTAGGTCTAGTTATCACCAATTCCGCAACGTTGGGCAAATTATATGTTACTTAACAAGTGATGCAAGTAAGTCACTCGTCACTGGGCTTGGACTACTGTAACGCTTTGCTCAATGGACTGCCCCGGACCTCCATTAACAAGTTGCAACGTATCCAGAACACAGCGACACGGATTGTAACCCGAACATCGTGCAGGAGTCACATGCCGCCAACGTCGAACGATCTCCATTGGTTACCTGTTAAGTATCGAGTGCAATTTAAATTCATAGTGCACACGTATAAAGCCCTACATAAACAGGCTCCAAGATATATATCTGCCATTTTGACAGTGTATCAACGAAGAACACTACGATCGGTGGGTTCAGAGACATTGGTCGTTTAAAGGGTTAGAACATCTAGCTATGGGCAAAGAAAATTAGTGACGACGCAAATATGTGTGTATGTGTGTATGTGTGTGCGTGTCAGTACATGCGTGCACTAGTGTGTGTTTTAAGGTACATAGTAAGAGGCAACAGGCACAGAGCATCAACATATCTAAACATCCTTCGAGACCTACCTCCATAAATCTAAATACAAATACAACTATACATACATTAATCTAAAATAAAATGTTCCATACCTCCACATATTAATAAATGTGTGCGTATACCTAAGCATGTGTCTGGTCTACTCATCAGCCTGTGGGAACCAGCTAATTCGCTTTTCGTACGCGACAAATATGTCACGCCCACAGGAAAGCGGCTACATGCAGGCTACGTACAAAAAGCGGAAGCACGTAAAAACATACCATTTGATACCACAGCTCGTAATAAACAGCACGTGCATGTGGTTCAATGGTGACTTGCTACATACATATCATAAACTATTTTGACACCACAGTTTACACTCAACAGTAATTTTCTGTGGTCCAAAAGAAACCTGTATATAAAGCATTTCGACACCTCAGATGCTGACCTCAGCTTTATTCTGGGTTCGAATAACTGAATAAATCCTACCTATATGAACCATGTATCAATACACTTCCGACTGGTCTGGCGTCGAAGTTCTTCTCTAACCTAAGTGAAAATTCAAGCCCTATATATAGCCTCAGCGTGTTAACAAACATTACAGTTTGTTCATAACAAAGAGAATGTACACTAACACAGTATGGACTCACTAAAGCGATTAAACTAAAATATAAACAAAGTAGCAATACCGCACAATGGATTATTACTGGACTAGAACGAAATATCGTCTCAAACCTGAGTAAATACTATGATTTACTCGAACCTAACAGCTAACCCTCATACGTTTCCGTTCATCACTAAGGGAACGTTCATTCACGCTTAATTTAGCGTCCCTAAGTATATGCAGTTAGGTGTGGTGGGATCTAAATTAAAGCGCCTATCCACTTGATCTATTTGACCCATGGTCGAGAACAGCGGATTTCAGGCAGATCTCCGATACTGCGAATGACACATCGGGATTATAATAGCTATACATTTAACAAATTTCCTATATCAGTGTAATCTAATTACAGTGGCATATATAGTACCTCTACCCTCATAAATCTAAATCTAAATAAAACTCAACCTAAATATTAAATGTTCTGTGGGGCCCACCTAATTCGCTTTTCGTATGCAATAAATATGTCACGGCCACAGGAAAGCAGCTACATGCAGGCTCCGTATAAAAGCAAAAGCACGTAAAAATATATGCAGTATAGGTGTGGTATAAGTATATGCAGTTAGGTGTGGTGGGATCTAAATTAAAATGCCTATCCGCTTCATCTATTTGATTATAATCGAGAACAGCTGATTTCAGGAAGATCTACGATACTGCTAATGACAGGTCTGGATAATAATAGCTATACATTCAACAATTTTCTTATATCAGTGTAACCTAATTACTCATAAAGTGGAAAAAACTCTGTCCGCAGCTTAATACCCATGGAGATGCCTGCCGGAGTAACAAACGACTCCAAAAGTATAAATCTATCAAACAGTATTATATGAATTAATAGGTCGTTTCGCCAAACCACATAAGAGGACAACAATATAGATTCTACATTATACATAACAAAGCTAATAGACTCAAACATGTTGTAATAACGACATAACTTTCTTACATTGGTGTAATAAGGAATCTGGATCGAAATAGATATGATGTCTGGCACAGGCAATGTGTGTTTTAGGATACATATAGAGAGGCAACAGGCACAGAGCACCAACATATCTAAACATCCTTTGAGACCTACCTCCATAAATCTAAACATAAATACAACTAAACATACATCAATCTAAATTTATAATGTACGACAGTGTATTTTAACGTAATCTAGTATTTTGTGTAACATTGTATTTTGTCTCGATTGTTTAAATGTGTCTATGTGTCTGTTGTTCGCATCGTATGATCGGCGGCGTGTTTTTTTTTTCTCTGCTGTGATTGGTCATCGGTTAACAGCCTGTAGATCATCTGATACGCTTAGGAATATTCTAGAATCATAAATCTTCTATATAAGCAAGAGCTTTTAACATAAAAACTAGTGAGCTCCGGTGGCTTAGCGGTTAAGCACCTGGCACTTGGTGCCAACGGTCGCAGGTTCGAACCCCGCAAGAGGTCGAAATTTTCCAAGGATTAATTTCTCGGCTCACAACATAGTGGGTGGCTGACCACGTTAAATGGCGCTGCCGTCTCCACTGAATTATTTAAATTAAAGGGGGACGTTCAAGACCCCCTGAGGACGTAAAACACTCTGGCAGTGACCACCCTCAGGGTATTTCGGCTCCATCTTTCCATACTGCTCCCCTGTGAGTGGTGGGGGAGGAGGTTTCTCAACCACTCCAACATAGAGGCTGTGCTGATTAAGCGACAGCCTGGGGATTCTCTCCGAACAACAAAACCATAAAAACTGGGTAGTTAGAGTTTTGCTATAAACATGGAAGCTGAAAATTTTTAAATCATTAACATAATTCTACGAGATTTGCGGATACAAAGTGTTATTCATGGAACTGTGATTGACAGATGAGAGCCTTTGATCCATAACATCTATACGCCGCTTATGGGGACATTTCAACCTCTTAGAGACGCTTGGAGAAGATTTACTATTGTATAATAATAGTCAGCTGATATCTACGACCACAAAAATTTATATATATATATATATATATATATATATATATATATATATATATATATATATAAAACTGAATAAAAGAATTTGTGTGAATGAATCAATTTATTGTATATATTGATTAGTTTGATATTATATGTTATTTAATTGTTTTATGTTTATTACTGTATTCTTGTTGTAATATAGCGGCACATACATATCATATTATTTCTAATATTCAAAATTCATTACTTATATCAATCCATTTGGAATTGATTTTAATTTTTTCCCCCTGCCACAAACTGCCGACAGTTTTTGAAACTGTCGGGATTTATCCGTGACAACACACACAGACACACATAAACGTAAACAAAAATATTTTATTTTTAAATCTGCTATACCACAGAAAACCAAATATAGATAGATATCTACATATTTTCGTATTCTTGACACAAAAAGATATTAAAAATATATATATATATATATATATATATATATATATATATATGTGTGTGTGTGTGTGTGTGCAACCTCAATCTGAAAATTGTCGTCTTTAATATGTTGGACAGAAATATGAAATTAATTCCTCGACAGTGTACATGGTTATTGTAGGTCACATTTTAAGTTTGTCACAATTCTAGTGTTTAATCCTAAGTACCTAAGCTTGCTGAACAAAAAGCTAAATGAATTATTGTCACGTAATGAGAGTTGCTAAACGTTTTATAACTATGAACTATGAAAGCATTTTACTTTTATTTGTGAACTCATTCTGATAGAATAATGCAAATTTTGCAAAATAACATTGTTGTTCTTGTAAATAAAAGGATGATAATTTTTGAAATATATGCTTTAATTCGTTCCGACCAAAACTAGGCATGCAAACCTAATACAGTTATACTACAATTATAGGTAACGGTACACTGTATCTATCTTCAACACGATTGACTTTTCCATCAGTTAGGACGGATCATTAAACAGACGTACTTGGCGTGCATGTCATAAGGCCAGGTTCTGAGCCATCCAATGCCCTTTGTCAATTTGTTACTGTCGTAGCCTCCATAATAACCAGTTAAGCAGGCGTCGACAGTGTCACAGTGCCACCAAGGAGACCCGTAGAACGACGCAAGATTACCGTATTCGTACGTGTCATGATCAACCGTTTCAGTACTGAATTGGCATCCATTGTGAAGCTTCAGAGCATTGGCTAAAACAAGAAAACAGACAGTAGTTAAGTAATCCATAAAGAAGAAGCCATACCCGTGATAACTAGCAAACATCGGCTTTAACGGAAATACAAACATGGAAACAGGTTTTTTTCCTACCAAGCAATCAACAAAATAAACAACCAAACGAACACCCACATATGCAGACAGACATACATACACGTACGTATGCACACACAGAGAGAAAGAGATAGAGAGAGATGCACACAAACACATAAACACACACACACGAAAACAACAAACAAACATACAGAAACGAACACACACATATACCAAGTATAACCTAATTAAATTCAAACAGTTTAACAAGTTAGTAATTATATAACCCCTTACTAGCATTGCTGCTATTGTCATATCCAGTGATGTGTAATTTATAATTATCTGACTCAGAGTCGACCTAGAAATGGCTATACTTGGCAAATATCGATGATCCATTATAACTTGTCAGATCGACACGAACGTTGTACATTTGACTGTTATTGGTCAGCTTGTGTATTAGTTCGTTACCTGTAAAACATCGGCATAAATTAGCACTAGATGTTTAATGGAAGACGTATGACTAATTGTACTGTAAAGATGATGATGATGATGATGATGATAATGATTGATGATTTACGGCCAATTTTTGTGCACATGCTAGGCTAAATGGGCCGAGTAACCTCCAAAGGTAATAAGGCGAAGTCAAAGACGAAACAACCTTCAGAAATGCCAACGCCGAGATTCGAACACGGGTGGTAGTGACCTGTGGTCCAACACGCCCTGCTGTAAAGATGGGCACCATAGAACTAATTGATGGTATTCCGACCGAGATTTGATTCTAATCAGCTGATTAGTGACTTACCATAAACGTTAGTTACATCTTGGTTCTCTTTTCAAGCTATGCTCGGATACCATAAACCTCTCTTTAGATCTGATCGCCAGCCACGGATCCAAATACTGACAGATTGTTTTGAGGTGATGACATTGCAAGACAGATGTCGAATTTATTAATGTGGATCGAATTTGGCTAATTATTTGAACGAGCTGAATACAAATTTCGAGATATTTCTTTTAGGACGTATAATTTTATTAATTATTTGGCATTTGAAATGCTTAATTTTATGGCTACTTCGGGATTACATTATAGAAATTACAGGATATTTCAGAGCGCTGGTCATAATTGCGAATCTAGAAACACTAAAAAAATCAACTATCATCGATTAATTATTAAGATTGTATATGTAAGTTGCTTGAATATATTAAACTAATTTAATAGGAAATATTTGAAATATTACTTTAGAATACATTAATAAATGGAAGACTATCCGCCTACATTGAAATACAGCCTCGTAATGACTAAGTTAAAGTACTTGCCTTTGATAAGCCTAATAATGCCCTTCTCAATAACGATTCGGAGATGAAAATATACATTTTATTAACTTTATAAATTGGTAATAAAAAATAGTTGAAATTAACAATTGAAATGGAAATGAACAAATATTATGATACAAGATAAATGTTATGATACAAGACCTTGTCCTCTAATCGACCTAAACTAATCACAATTAACGTCAGAACTGAGGTTAATCAAATGAAATCTACTACTCAAGAAATCAAAATAAAAGGGGTTTGGTCTTTTCATATTTGATAATCAATACACATCCATAATTAACTATAGATGTCTGAGAATATATCCAAGAGATACTGACATGGATTGTGCCGTAGACCTGCTAAAACCTTAGTACTTCATGGGACAGAAAACGTCTTTTGCTTTGCGGTAGACGACGGTTGAGGTGAGATAAATCCTAATTTCCTTTTCAATTTCGAGTTATACTTCTACTCCCACAACAACGGACACACATATGTTTCTTCACATTCAACCAAAGCATATCCAAACATAACGGCAATAGTTCTAAATTACAACCTGCCCAGAATTCGGCATCAAGTGATCCAAAACCGAGTTTATAATCTTCCCATTCTCTAAGAAAATCAACGGATCCATCCATTCGTCTCATTATCACCTTTAATAAAATTAAGAAAATATGACCTTCTAGATTTAAACATTGGGCAGGCTAAATTGTATATAAATTAACAAATAATATCATGCTAACTCTTTTAAATATATATTATCGAGTTACACAACTTACCGTCCAACCGCCGCCATCTACTTCTGCTTCACAATAAACTTCCTTTTTTTCAGTGACGGAGATGGTAACATTATAAATTCCACTTACACTTACATCAGAACAACTGTTCACATCTGGATGGTGTATATTGTAGGTATGAATATAAAATTTAAATGGTGCAGTTTACGGTCATTTTTCGCCGTGATTTTCTTCGTTGTAATACGATGACAATTTTCTAAATGTGACTACAAATATTTGGTCTTACGAAACTAAAATAAACCATTGCCAAAACTATTTGAAAATGGAGTAGCTTACTTTCAGTTACAGTAAGTTATATCTATTATTTGGCATGGATTATATTTCAGGGTTATACACAAAAAGCGTATTAAGCTGAGCTTCACATACCAAGGTATGTCATTGATACGTCGCACAACGACCATGAACTATCCACGACCGATGAAGGGATCCTTATTATTTGAATTTATTCGCAGCCTCCTGAACACCTGCATTCATAAAAACAGCTTTCCTTTTCTCCGATTATTGAAGTCCCTCTTAAAGGACAGGTAGTCCAGTGACCTGTCCACCTTTCCGTTTCGGCTTCTGATAATGGTGTGACAAAGAAACTAGTATCACATCGTATGTTGGTGCCTATCAGAGACACATTGACACGACCTTCTACATAAGAAGGAAGTTGGATTCGGAACTTGGTACGAATTGGCACTGGCGCATCAATGCTAATATTGAACATTGAACATGTTTCAATGGAATTATCTGTTAAATAGCATTCATTGTCAGGAATGATGCTTATTTCATCAAAACGCACAGGTAAATCTCCTATAATAAAATAATATTTCTTATATTATAATTGAAATATATATTGAAATTAATTTGTGAAAGGAAAACATATCTCACTTAAAATGTTACCTGAAGTACACCCTGAAGACATAATAAAACATGTGAGAAATATTGAAGAAGGCAATAATTGCTTCAAGAACCTCTGGGACTTAAGGAAAATTCCTGAAAGTGTAGAACAAGTTTTGATTGTAGTTCTTTTACTGAAGAATAGTTTCTGTATTTCTTAGGAATATTTGTTTTAATCCATTAAGTATTTTTTCAAGAAGGCAACAAATTAGTGCCAATTAACCAATAAGTGAAACGGAAATGAACTTATATCGTTATTCTTTGCAAAATATATCGTATTTGATCATTCATTATTAAATAAATATATTTATGTAATCCATATAATTGCTTCATTTACTTAAATACTTTAAATATATATACTTCGAGCCTTTACTGCTGATTTCATAACTGGATTCAACCAATTCTTTCAATAAAATTATCGTACCTTGATAATACGGGTTCGTCATCCGTCTGAGTAATTTATCTCAGGCAACTTCAGCAGGAAAATATAAATAAATGAATTATTGGAGAAAATCATACCATTTATTGCTGACCATGAAAGACTAAACCACTTATCCTACTTTATATTAAAGTAATTTTTATTGTCCCACTTCAAAGAATATAATGATAGAATGTTATAAATAAAATAATGTTTTTTAGCTAACATCACTAAGCCAGTTTAAATTTGTATAAATAATATTTATTTTGTCAAACACGAAACCTACCTTTGACCATAGCCTTAACTCGGTGACTTCACCAATAACAGTCAGTATATATTAGCTGTCTCGTATGTCGCTCCTCTATATTTGGCTATTCATTTCGTTGACCCGTCACTAAAGAACCTTTTCTATTAATATTATGGTTTCAATGGCTATTAGAATTATGTTTACGTTTTCAGAAAAATATGTGATCAATAACTATTGTATATGTGGCTTTTCAATCAAAGACAAATTGGAAAGCGATAATTAAAATTTAATGATCAAACAATAAAGAGCTTTTGTCCATGGCTCGACCAGTGGATATCTGTGTTCTTGTTTTAATAATTGGATGTCCTTGATTTTTTAGATAAAAACTATTTTCCATTCACTATGCTGCGCTCTGCTTGCTTTGTCCTATTCAGATATTAGCCTTTACTCTCTGTAGGATTTTCACAGATCTGTTATACTGGATCCGACATCAATATGTCAATATGATTGTGTTGTAGTAATTCACTCACGGGTTCATACACGTACACCAATGCCAACACGCACACATGATCAATGCAGGAACGCGTCACAACGGGAATATTGTACAAACGGACAATGAACTTCTGCCTAGAATTCGATTGTTGGACATTTTTTTTAAAACTTGATATTATTTGGATTTCTTTGCCCAATCATATGCGAACGGACTCATAATAAACACATTATTATTATTAGTTTTATTATTGTTATTATTAGTATTATTATTAGTAGTATTATTATTAGTATTATTATAGAACATGTTCAAAAGTGCTTTACATGTAAAATAAAATTTGACAATGAAAATATTTAGATGTTATATATAAAATATTTAACAAAATGGACATTATACATATTTATAAAGCGAATGACTAGATGTTATTTACTTCCCAAAGTGGACTAGAAAGAAGTGAGTTTTTAAGAGCTTTTTAAATGGGGTTATTGTTCTTTTTTCCCTGGTGTTGTGGGAATGGACTCCACAGAACATGAAGCAGCCTGAATAAAAGATCTTTTGTAATAAATCGTTTGTATCCTAGGTGTTACTAATGTCAACGAATTCTGAGATATCAAAGTTCTACTTGCGCTGCTGTGTTCTAGACACACTGTAGTGTTTCTATTAAGTTACTGGACAGGTCGTGTAGTAGTACATTACAAAAATAGTCCAAATGCGATGTAAGGGGTCAGTTGAACAGTGATTTTGTGGCTTCACAAGACGACTGGTAGCGTCTGATGCGACCGATCTTCCGTAGTTGACCAACACCTTATCTTCACACATTGTACATCTGTTGTTTCATGCTCATGGTGGAGTCGAACCTGACACCTAGATTCCCCACACACGATATGAATGCAATTAAAGAATTGTCTACATTAACCGAGATGGTAGCGTTTGAAATTATGCCTGGAGAATAGCATGACCTCGGTCTTATATGCGTCCAACTTGAGTATGTTGTGGTGTATTCAGGACTGGATGTCTTTGAAACAACTGTCGATACGGTTTAGAGCCTCAGACTGTGCGACGTCTTCTTTGGGTTAGAATGCTAAATGCCGTTGGGTGTCGCCAGCATAAAGATGGTAGCATAATCGTTGGTTCATTGTGACATCACCAAGTATCTTGGTGTATATAACGTAGTTTTTCGGAACTGGTATATATCCCTAAGGTACGCTACGTTTCATCAGGACATGTTCAGACAGTTCACCATCGACTCACAGAGTCTGGTACCTGTCTGTGAGATATGACCTAGATACGGAAGCAATGTTCAAGGTAATGCAATACCGTGGTGTGACCTATGGTGTCAAATACGGCAGATAAATCAAACAAAGCGTGCACAGAAATGCAACATTGATCAAGAGTCAGTTTAATGTAAGTTTGTGCTTTAAGATCTATACATGGATGTTTGTAGCACAGAACTCAATTTATATGTCCTTTTAATTACTTTTCAGTGTAAAACCAATAAGAAACCAGTTTCCCTAATAAGTGTAAATTTATTAAAATCAACACAGGTTATTTATGTGTACGTGCGTGCGTGTGATCTTATGTGAAACTATGTACGCAGGTATGTATGTAGACGGATACATATAGACAGAAATACTCTTATAATTATATCACAAACATGTTAACACTCACAATAGTAGTGTTTAGCAGTTATTATTAACGTTTGTTTCCTTTCTGACTCTATATCCAAGTCAAATCAAATGTATAAAGGCAAGCTTCTATAATTATAATCAATGGGGCCTAATCACCAGAAAGTCCCAGTTTAGATTTTTGGCATTAAGGAAAAGGCCATACCTTGGGCTAAGTCGTACCTCACCGACAATGCTCAATTTGTTTCAGCCGCGAATAAGCCAACACCAGATGTAAGTTTTCCTTTTGGTGTACGACAGGGATCCATTTTAGTACCAAACAATTACTGTATGTATACCAAACCAGTTGGTGAAATTATTAAACAGCATTATATTAAATATCATTGTTATGCCGATGGTACACAAATTTACATTACTTTAAAGCCATGTGATAAATGGGATTATATTTCCAACTGTAGTTGTAATACAGACATAATTATTTGTATGAACAACAACATGCTGAAATTGAATAAGGATAAGACTGAAATCACTGTTTTCTCACCCAAGCAACGTGCCAATAAACTTAGAATCTCCGTATTAAGTTAGGATCCAATCATATAAATTATTCCATATCTGTAAGTAATCTAGGCCTTATATTAACCAATATTCTAGAAATGAAAAACAGGTGGATTATATATGTAAGCCCTGTTATTATCAAATAAGAAATATAGGACTTATTCGTAAGTACATTAATGATAAGACATGCAAGACTCAAGTCCTTAATATGTCTCTAGTGGACTATGGCATTGCATTGTTATATATTAATAACCCCTCCCCCGCCGCCTTCTGACAAGCCGCCTACAGCGAGTGCAAAATTTTCTGCACGTCTGGTGACACGCACTTGCAAAAGGGAACATATAATGTCAGTTTTGTTCCAGCTGCACTGGCTTCCAGTACGTTTCTAATAACTCTTCAATATCGTGTTTCACATACAGTAGAATACAACTTTCATATGTATACAATTTGCTACAGCTATACATTGTACAATGCAAAAGCACTTGGCACATTGCTACATTGATGTAAATAAAAACATAGGCTCTTCATTCTGGGTACATTTCTTAATTCGTTTGAGTTCCCTGATACATCTGATTAGTTGATTGATTTTTCATGGAGAGATTTCCATTTTGCCATAAAATTGTGTTACCTTACTTGACAAGAGGGTCCTAAGAGTTTATAAGGCACCCACCTACAAACACCCTTTGACTAAATACAAGCTGCAGAGATAAATAAATTACTCTTTTAACAATCTAAATTTCTTTATCCATTTAACATGAATCCGAACTCCGGCAATTTGCTTAGTTATAATTTCTTCTGCCTCTGTTAGTCTGCTTCCCCCTTGAAGAAATAGTGGGCTATTCAGATCTTGTTTTTCATATAGCATTTCCCTAAATGTAAATCCGCGGTCTGCTAAAATCAGGTCTCCTGCATCAAGTTTGTCAAGGAAACCAGACTTCTTCACTATATCATTTTCTGACAGAACCCTCAAAGGCATCCAAACAAACATGACACCCCCGTTTGGTGATAGCCCAATGAAACATGTAAATGTCGAGCGGTTCTTATAATTAGAATATAAAAGTGTTTAGACTGTTCCACAAAATATTGGCAGCAGTCAATTATGTCTTTAATACCTTTGAACTCAACAAACAAAATGATGATGGCATGTTGTACCTAAGAAGCTGACGACTAGCAAATATTTTATTACGCATTCTACCAAACTGGAGGTACAGAAACTGGATCCAGCTGGTAACAATCGTTGAAACACTACTGGGAGAGATTACAAATCGGTAGCCCAAGTCGGTGTTTAACAAACCAACAAGCAGTCTTACCATCGTCAGGAAAAATACGTTTAATGGGGACAGTTTCTATTAAACAACTGGTTAAACAACACGGAGACCCGTCTCCTGCTGCTGGTTCCAATAACATAATTTATCTTTTGCTAAACCCAAATAATTCCACACACATAAACTAATCCCACGTGAGTCCAACATAAAATTTACACTTGGTTTCCTCTTCTTTAACATCACGAATGCCAACATGATCCCCATAAATACCTACATTTGTTTACTGGCAATCCTCTAGCTGTTGCCTGAGTTTTGCGACCTCGTGCCTTAGTGTGACATTTTCAATTTTGACAACCAACATATCCCTGCCATTAACTTTAGTAGTTTGAGTGTGTTGGTCATATGATGTGATAGAAGGTGATTTGACAGGGCAATGTATTGATGCAGGGTCAACGCTTGCTTAATAAAAAGACATACGGTTTTCATGTTGGTCTTGGCTCGGTTCAACACGAATATTGGCTACGTCTGCTGTAGTTGTGCCAAATAGCTTCATTCTCTTCCTTCGTCCCTCCTCCATGCTGACCGTAGAGTGGGCGCTTCCGTTTATCTAATAATGTATATTTATTATAGCGTCCTTACTAGTAGGAGCCATTCAAATGCGCTGCACAAATACTATGTAATATAATAATACCCCAAATAATATGTCTGTAAAAACCCTGTAATTGATTTAAAAGATAATAATTATTTATCTGTGAAAGTGACCTTGACCAAGTGTGTTTTTAGAACAGATTTAAAATTTTCAAGAGTCGACGCATTTCTAATATCTGCCGGCAACCTATTCCAAAAAGTGGGGGCTGCAACACTAAACGCACAATCACCATATGACTTGAGCCGAGACACTGGCACCTGCAATAGTATCTGACTAGATGACCTGAGTTTTCAGGCTGATTCTAATCGACACCAGTTCACACAGGTACTTTGGCGCCATATCATTAATAGATTTATAAGTAATTAATTAAATTTTGAAATGGATACGCTGTCTAACAGGTGATCAATGTTGTTTTTGAAGAATTGGGGTGATATGATCATATTTTCGAGATTTGTCACTATGCGAGCTGCACTATTCTGAATTCGCTGAAGGCGATTAATGTTATAATCAGATATGCCGTATAACAGGGAGTTATAATAATCTATACGAGATGTAACGAATGGATGGACTACAGTTACAAGTGCTTCTTGTGTCAAGAATGCTTTTAAACAGTGGATGTCTTAAAGATGGTAGTAGGCAGTTTGGCATACTGATGTGACATGTTCATACATGTTAATACATTGGTCAAAAATAACCCCTAGATTTTTTACGGACCCATTAGGAGTAATCGAAGTTGCACCCATCTGTAATGCTGATGTCCTTAGGGATTTAACACAACGTGGTGATACCAAATATATAATATAGAGGACATATTGTTACACAGTTATTTAATACTATCATATAGTATGTGTTATTAATGTAATGATTATGAATTAAACTATTACCCTGTATAACACCCCATGCAGCTCTTGAGTTTATGAAGAAACTATAATAATAAAATGCTGCTCAAGTTTGGAAGCGATGAGTGATAGGCTGGCTTATCTCACGGACTGCCACTGTCAACAAAAGTTGGATGCTAGTTATTCACAGACGTCACAGGCCAAGCCCATGGGCCTCGCATAGCCATAAAAGCATCGTCAAACTCAGAATGAGTCTGGTTCGACCTAGACCTAGCACGAGCCGTTGAAGCTGTGGCGTCCACTGGATCTGGATGCTCGTCAGTGGGCCGTTTTCACCAATAAAATGCAACGAGCATATGTAGATGTGTTTTGCGAAATTGTCGATTGCAAAATGTTTCCGACGTTTGCAGTCTTCGGTCGACCGCTTCGATTTTGCGCGGTCAATGTGCGGCTTCGGAAACGGCATGAAAGTCAGACCCTTCATGTGTTTCCGGTCGGCATAATGGGAATCGCTACGGCATACCCCGGAACAACAATGTTTTGTTGTCACCATCGTGTTTCATACGCGATAGAACTAGAAATACTCGCAAATTTATTCACGTCGTCTGACCGATAGTTTGTCCGAATCTATGATGGCCGGCGCACATGCGCTGTCTATATTTAGACCTACGTTACAATCGGGACACGTGTTATTAAGCTACGAAGTTATCAGTATCATCTCCACAACACATGAACAGGCACAACAGTGGCATTATTGTGTGCGTGCGCGCGCGCTATTTAAGGAAAACATAATTCAATTGCCAATCAATAACAGCCTAGTAATGTACTGACTAAAGTAAAGAATCCACCCACCAACCCCTCTCTCTCTCTGTATATTTTATATATACACACATTAATGATTTTGAGAATATATATATATATATATATATATATATATATATATCTAGACAGAGAGAGAGAGAGAGTTGAGATTGAGAAGTTGGAGAGATGAAGCTGAAGGGATATAATATGGTGAAATCTATAAGGTGATTCCAGAGCTATTAAGTGTTTCTTCCAGTAGAACACTTTCTTCCGCTGCCTGGGAAAAACTTATTCCTTCTTGAAAATATCCCATCCTTGTATTCAAAATTAATAATAACTCGTGGAATCACCTAAACACTAAATTCTATGTGTTACCAAACAGCAGGATTTATTTTCCGGACAGAAAATGTTGTATGCCCTTTCCTATAAACGACCTTTCTGACAGAAAGCGAGAGCAGTGAGTGACCAGAAATGGCTGTATATTGGAGACAGAAACAGGTATAACAACAATGTTAATTGTGAATTATAAATCATAATGCATGGTAGTTAAGAATCTACAACAATGAATACCTAAACTGAGGTAATATCTTTTATTGTATACAAAATGCTGTATCATACACACACATTTCTATTAATTCATAACAGAATGTTTAATTTGCATAGCACATACAGTAAATTCTAGCCGTCCCTGAACAGACTATTGCAGAACAATCGCATTGCTGCAAGTTTGGTGTTGATCTTCTTAATGATGAAAAATTGTGACATGTGAAAGAAATTAACCAGTAGCAAATTTTCAATAAAGAATACACAGTTTAACACCACTTATAAATGGCCTTTATGGCATAGTGGGTAAGAGCGTGGGACTTTTTACTCATGGTAATGCTGTGACGGAGGTCGGAGGTTCAAATCCCGGCTGTGGCACTACAGTAGGTGGAGTTTTTCATCCAACCAGGCAACTGGCAAGGTTTTCTCCGCCAAATATAAATTTGTTTAGAATTAATCTCTATGGTGAAGCAGTAAATAACAGACCAAATGCGCCTCCCTCGTTTGAGGTAGCTAAGCCGTGTGAAATAACTGCCATTTCAGCCATTATTATTTTTATTATTATTATAAACATTCATTGTAGTGCTGATCTCTTCATTTCTCAACTAAAATCAATTATAATACATTGACAGAATATTTCCAGACTAATTTTCTTATAATGTTCCTAGGATTTTACCACATTATGGAATGCTCTTCCACAAATGGACAGTATAGCATGTAACATTCCTATCAGGGAATATCAAGAATAGATCTCTACAATGTCCATCGCAGGTTTTAAATCAGTGACTGATGGCAATTTCATCTAAGACAGTATAGCGTTATTTAGTGAGATCAACCTGGTCACAAACATAATCACTAATAAAAAGCTTTACATAGAATAATAAAAATAAAACAAAATGAATTGGGAACAGATGCTGATAAATGTAAACAATTTTGCTAAAAGTTAAAACTAACTACACATATGATATCATTTTATTTATAAAGATATTCAAACATATCACAGAAACATACACAACAATTGTGTTTTTGTTCAGCCTTTTCTTAGGAAGTCCAGTCTTCTTTCCAGCCATAGGCATTCCTTTTCCATGTGATGTTTGCCAAAGAAGCCCCTGAGTTGTTCGTATCTCTGGATGATATCAAATCCACACAACTGATGCAGCTTCCTAAGATCTATGGGACACAGGAACATTGGTTGTCTGAAGTCTTCTTCAAGATGGCCAGAGCCATTCATACAACAGAGGTAAAAGATACAGTGGTCTATGCCAAGAAGGTGGCATATCTCGTGAACAACAAGCTTACAACCACGCTGCAGCATCAGCTCATTATGTGGTATTTTGAGGATGGAATCAATTTCAGTTATGTCATACCAGTATTCCTTTGAAAATGCCAACCGGGGATTATATCGAAATAAACTGAATAAGCCTACTCTGTGGTTGCCAGCTGCCATGCCAGCAACAAAAAGATCTGCGTCATCTTCGTACAGATCGTACATTGTCAAACCCAGTAGGCATATTGCATCATCTGGTAAAGATTTACGTAGTTTCTCCAGCACTGCTGCCACGTGTAGCTGGTAGTGGTTTGACCTTTTGTCATATCTTGATGGTAAAACAACAGATGTTGTTTGCCTTTTCTTCCTGCTGCCAACTTTATCCTCAAGCCACAAAACCTTTCCATTGTTCCTAACAAGACTAACTGCAGGTAATGTTACTACAGGGAGTCCCAAGAAAATCTGGCAGTATTCAATTATATCATCTACATCTAGAATGCACAAATTGTTATTCAATCCAGTTGTCAAATCACCAACTGGGATAATATAGATCTTGCCATCTGGATATTTTTCATGTATGGTTTCACCACTTGGCACAAACTTCATATTCACTTTTCTCCATTTTCTGGTTGACAACCAAGGACAGTTATTGATGAACTGAGCATAGGTTTGTCCATTCTCCTTAACGTTAGCTAGCCAGTCATCAATTGATTGACATTTCTGAACTGATTCAAAGTGTTCACCATCAGCAAATTCCTTCGATATATGGGAGCTGCACTCACCGTGACCTATCAATGCTTTCTGCTTGACCTTTTTACTGGGTGCTCTAAATCCTCGTGCGTACGGAATGAATCGAGACTGTGACTGCACTTTTCTTGGCATTATTGACTGAAATTTAAAAAATCTAAACTTCAGATGTCTATAAATGCAAATCACATATTTAACAAATCATTTTTATTTCATTTATTAAATATAAATACACAATTTATAATCACCATATTTATGTACCATAATAACAAAGTATGAGTACAAACAACTAAGTTCAAGGTGTTATTGACTGTTGTGCTTCAACAGGTTAATTTACCTATAACAATATCTATAATTTTATAATTATCAATAAAATGACCAGAAATCATCAAAATGGTATATAATGTTACTAGTCGAACCATTGACCAAGACACAATCATATAATTTTATGAACTTCGAGGGGTCATAGGTAGACAACCTATATGACTCCTTGGGAATATATACTTAATATATTTATAATTACTCACATTGAATAATGTTGGTACATATGTATGTATATAATGTATGTTGCTGAATAAATATCTACCTAACTATCTATCTATCAGATTCTATCTATGTTTCTGTTGGCATGCAGATGAGTAAACTTGAAATAATTGGGATCAATTAACGTATGAATGGTATAAGCAATAATTAATATGACAAATTTAGCATCCAGTCAAGAGGTCTCAGTTTCAGCACTCATTTTAAAGTAACAACAACGAAAAATTAACTGTAACTAAAATGTTAATAGAATCATATACATGTAAATAGTATTTTCAATATTTTTCAAATCTGATATAATAATAATAATAATGTATATTTAATAAAGCGCCCTTACTAGCAGGAGCCATTCAAAGGCCCTGTACAAATAATATGTAATATAATAATACCCCAAATATTATGTCTGTAAAAAAAACTATAATCATTAAAAAGATAATAATTATTTATCTGTGAAAGCGACCTTAAATAGGTGTGTTTTTAGAAGAGACTTAAAATATTCAAGAGACGACGCATTTCTAATATCTGCCGGCAACCTATTCTACAAAGTGGGAGCTGCAACACTAAATGCACAATCACCATATGACTTGAGGCGAGACACTGGCACCAGCAATAGTATCTGACTGGATGACCTGAGCTTTTGGGATGAATTTCTAATGGACACCAGTTCACACAGGTATTCTGGTGCCATATCATTAATAGATGTATAAGTTATTAACAAAATCTTCAAATGGATATCAACAATGTACAGATAATCTGTCATAAAATTAGCATTACTAACATTGGGTTTACCATATATTATGTGTTGTACTCCCCTTACAGTTGATATGCCCCAACTTTGTGCAAATTTTGAAGCTGGTGCAAGCTTATGAGATGAAGGTATTGGATATATGACTACTGGTATCTATGACCATGTTTTAGGTGAATAACTTTTCCCAAAAAATGTGAGAGGCAATTATGTTTGATTATAGTTAGCATTTTTAAACAGTTTATGATTTTGATAATCACTGCATCAACAGAAATAGTATTCAAAAGTGCCATGTTTCAGGTTCTATTATACTGATTACAATTATTGAGCATAGAAACTCAAAACTGTAAAAACACACATTTATTTGCTTTTCCCCTTTATAATACCCTGTATAAAGAACTGTAACTTAGACTCATATTGGGTGATTTTTAACTATTGAGAAATTGACTCGAAAGCGGGGCACATCACCAGCAGATATAAATGATGTGTCTACAAAGTTTAAGGAATATCTTGGGAGACACTGACATTACCCAGCAGGTAACCAATCCACTATAAGGGAGTACAGAAATTGAATACTATTGACCTTATCATAACAAATAAGGAAGGTATGATAAATAATCTCCAATAGGTAAAAGTCAACATGTGTTTGTGTACAGTTTACTTTTTATTGTGACGTTGATAACCTCCCAGGGAGCTAGCCAAAGTTCATGTCTATTCAAACAGAAGCTGGCCAAAGAAACCAAAACTACTTACTCTACAACTTACTATGGTCAGGGCAAAATGAAAACAAAAAGTGAAATCTGAAGAATGATAAGGGGAAGATTATATCCAATCCCAAAAGAAAGGCTGACTTGCTGAATGAATTACAAAAGAGAACCCAGGTAGTGAGGTACACTCCCAATGTTTGTTTTGTTGTTCGGGGAGAATCCCGAGGCTGTCGCTTATTCAGCACAGCTTATATATTGGAGCACTAAGAAAGATGGAGCCGAAATACTCTGAGGGTGGTCACTGCCAGAGTGTTTTACATTCTCAGGGGGTCTTTAACGTCCCCGTTTATTTTAATAATTCAGTGGAGACGACATTTAACGTGGTCATCCACCCACAATGTTGTGAGCCAAGAAATTAATCTCTGGAAAAGTTTCCACCTCTTGCTGTGACCCTTGGCACCAAGTGCCAGGTGCTTAACCACTAGGCCACCGGAGCTCACCTCCCAAAGTTCTGAGAATATCATATGATATCACACCAGACAAACTGAAACAACTAAAGGTGAGGAAACCAGCAAGCTGTGAAAAGATACACTCTAGGGTGCTAGAAGCATTCAGTTTTGTTATAATAATGCCTCTATATAACGTCTACTGTAAATCACTAAATGAGGCCAATGCAAAGGGGTCTCTATCCCAAATTTCAACAACAACAAATGAGGGAATATTAAAGTCACTTATTTCTAATATTCAAGAAGGGCAGCAAAAAGAAGGCTAACAACTATCAACCTGTGACTCTCACATCCATACCATGCAAGCTGCTGAAACAGATTATCATTGAGGAAATCATGCAGAATTTCTAGAAAATTAAACAACTCAGAAATTGTCTACATGGTTTTACAAATGTGTAACTCAGAGCTGTGTTAATAGAGCTAGACTTTTGGACAAGACATTGGACTGGGGGGATTAGTCAATTATATATATATATATATATATATATATATCTTGATTTCTCAAAGGCCTTTGACTCAGTACCCCACAGATGGTTGTTATCCAAACTGGATGCATACAAAATAAGCGGTACGCTTGGTGCCTGGATCACAGATTTCTTGACTGGTACTAGTGGTAGGAATCAGTGAGTGTCAGTTAATGAAGCATTTTTTAGTCTTACAGAGGCACTCAGTGGCATTCCTCAGGGGGCGCCTCCATGGTCTAGCGGTAGCGTGTTGGACCACAGATCACCACCACCTGTGTTCGAATCTCGGCGTGGGCATATCTGAAGGTTGTTTCGTCTTTGACTTCGCCTCATTACCTTCGGAGGTCCCTCTGCCCATTTAGCCTACCATGTGCACAAAAGTGGCCGTAAAACATCAATCATCATCATCATCATCAGGGCATTGTCCTTCGGCTGCTGATTTTCATCCCGTTTGTAAACAACATACCAGAGGCTTTACAGAGATACATCAAATGCTCACCAATGACAAAAGTCTACAAAGAGATGTGCTAAGCTACTGATCAACATCACCTATAAGCAGACTTAGATGCTCTAGACCAACTGTCAAAAGAATTGCTGCCAAGATTCAATGCCGACAAATGTACTATCAATAGTCATAACTATTACTGAGTATGAATATGACAGCACACGTTTGATGTTGTGACTTAAACTTTATGATTCATCATGGACGTTATGACATAATAAAACTTTATCTGACTTTTCTCAGATTCCAGATGCATGTACAATATTCATGTTATATACTAGGTTCGACATTTGTTTAAGTAAAGACCTAAGACAGACAGGAGAACATACGCTTCAGCTCCAGATACAAATATATTCTTTATTGCAGGCGATGTGTTTGTTTTGTTTACTTCCGGTATCAACGGTCAAGGTGTGCGCGCATGCGCAACTACCTGAAGCTGGATGATTTTATCACCACAACTTTAGTTGCTATTAACTTACTATAATTAAACACTCTGATGGTTTTTGCGACCAGATTAAACACGTGAAATTGTCAGTTGAATAATTTTACTTCATAATGTGTGTAAAATATAAAATAAAATATTGCAGTTTTGTGCCCATTTATGACATATATTAGCACACGTCAATCACGACCTCTACGGGTAATGAGGCTAGGTGGAAGATGAACAATCGTTCAGGCGAGAGTCAGGTTAATTGTGAACACAGGTGCTCGAAATGTGTAGCCACCCAAGCTAACAGTTTGGCCAAGGAGACGCTAGTATACAAAGGTGAAATATTTTATATAAAACTAAGTTGGAAGTCCTCTGGTCAAGATGCAGACCTCCAAATTTAGATGAATTTCTATTATCACCTGTATATGTTGAATTGTTTCATATTATTATTATAAGAAACGTACGCGTACGCGGTTTGTAAATGTTTCATCATAATGTAAGGAGCTGGGCAATTATAATATTTGTCATTATGGATTCGTATAGGTTTTACCGTATTCATTTACTGCATTTCCGAGTTTCTGCCAACAGAATAGCCACCAATATTTTTACTTAATTACAATCATTCAGATTGTTGTAATAGAAAGGCGCCGGTCATTCAACTCCAATGGGCATAATTTAGATAGCTTTTTTTTAAACAGTACGCAGCTTAACTAAAGAATAGTTCTGAAACAAGGATATCTGGATCCATTTTTGATAAACCATTGGTCGGCATAGTTTATAAATAACATGTTGGGTAAATGATTAAGAAAGTAAACATGCAGCTATTTTATTAATACTATTGTTGGGGGGGGGGGTGTTACGGTCATCATCAACATCGTTATAATTATTAGTATTACTAAATAACTTCGTATATCATCCATTCTTAAGTTAACGTTTAAATGAAAAGTACAATAATTTTTTTTCCTTTATATGATAATATCCCTGTAGATTCGGGGTTTATACTTTTCCTGATGTGTCCTTCTGCTTACCAAAGGGTCTACTGGTTTGTTTTCTGACGATCACTGACTTAATTCATACCGTAAACATGCAATCTTGAAGTGGGAATTCGACCTTGGGCTGGTATCAATGGTTAAGCTAGCTAATTTCTGAATGTTATTGTCTTACTCTGGGGTTTTTTCCTTCACCTTTTATGAACCATTTACAAACTTGTTCGTTGTTATTACGTTTCTTGTAATAATAAATAATAATAATAATAATGGTCGAAATGGCAGTTATTTTACGTGGCGCTCTACCTACATCAAATGAGACAGATGCATATTGTCTGTAATTTACAGCTTCACCACGGGAAATTAATTCTAGATAATTTTGGAATTTACAATATATGGCGTATTTGGCGGAGAAAACCTTGCCAGTTGCTTGGTTGCATGAAAAACCTCCTCCTACTATAGTGCCACAGTCGGGATTCGAACCTCGGACTTCCTACACAGCGTGACTATAACTATCACGTTCTAACCGTGAGGCCACAGAGTATCGCTTTCTGTTATTTGTTGTTCTTTGTCGATTGGCTGTCATTTCACATGTGATAAAAGCAAACTGGTATCATGTGGTATTTGTTATAACTTTGTTTATGCTGATGTTACCTCGACGATCATGGATAGCATTTCCTAGTTGAACTCATAATTTATGATAATTGGATCCAGGTATTTCAAGCCAGCCACTGCTTGAAAACGAGGATCAATATTGTTAGTCATCACATCCATTCTCTCAGTAATAATCTCTTTGGTACATGCTGTGGATATCCAATCAGAGAGTATCCGTAAAACAGAGGCTGGTGAGTAATTTATACCTATGCTAACTATTTTTACATAATATTCCAGTATCAACATCGGACACCTTATTACCATGTTTGTAGGTTTATTGTAAATAGTTCTGAGACTCTCGATCTTTGAGAAGAATTTACTAATCCAGCTTGGGTGTTGCCCAATTCAGCTGTTTTCCAATTTAAGAGATTTAACCGCTACAGTAACGACAAAATGTTACAGTTCCTTTGCAGCTTGTAGCCATATATAAATTTCGTTATCTTTTCTTCGGGTAATTATTAGATTGGTCATCGATAATCGTAATGCTTCTTTCTTTGTCCTTTGCCAATTTATAAACTACATTTCTCTATATTCAGCCATTTTTATTGGTTGTATCATTCTCGGATCGTTGTTCGGTGCCGTAACTCACTTTGTAACTTCAGCATCTTCTGTCGTATTCCTTTTTTTTTAATTTCGGAAATGCTTATACGCCCTAAGCATTTTGACGAATATTTGACTGTGTTGTTAATCCCTTAAATTAAACTTCGTCGTGTCCACCTGCTGTAAATTTCTAATTTGCCATTATTTTACTCACAAGTTTTGGAAATAATGGGCTTCCCATTGTTTTTGTCTGTTTTAAATATCTTTTGTTTTATATTTATTTATTCTAGTTTTGTTTATTTTGTTTCTCTGCATCTTTTTATGCGTGTAACATTACTTGGTGTCAGCCCAGTTATTGGTGTCACCACTTATATTATCATCATGATAAACAGAAATATGGCGATTGTGCAGTATTATATATGACATTGTTGTAGTGGTAGACAACTTTAAAATCCCAAACAAGTGATCACGTGTCTTTCACATAACCGCTTTGTATTATGTGGCTTCCCGTGATAAAATGTTGTTATTAATTATTGTTGTGGTGATCAGCATTGAACCTTTTCACCCTAATTAGCTAAATGCCGGACATACCTCACGGTGCTTCATGATGCATGTTATTAACCGAGTCAACTGTAACTATAGACAAGAGGAAAGCCTATTATCCTTCAGTTCAGATAGTTATCTAGATATTTAAGCTTCAGTCAAGTTGTAATACAGGTCGGATACGTCTTAAAGGTTAGCAATGGGAAAATACAATATTTTGGATTTGATTTTATCTTCGTAGTAAATACACATGACTTGGTACAGATGTGTTCGTTGATCAATTTACGATTATCTAATATAGTTACTTTGTTCAAGACCGGAGGAGATGCAAACGTAAAGACATCGGATTCTAAGTTATTAAGAAACTCTTTATTGTATTTATATACTGAAATCTTGGAATATAAAGTTATACGGGTGTATAGAATCTATGTTTATGTCTGTTGAACCAAATGAAATATAATACACGCTATATTTCTGTTCCTGATGATTTGCATGGTATGCTTTATATAGAGTAATACCGTACTGTATGTTCCATGTGGACATCTTGAAAGAAATCATTATTCCCAAAATCTAGTCAATATTTTTATTACTATCAAGTAACAATGGTATGTATAGTCAGTGCTTCATCATGGCATACTTCTTGAATAATTTCCTTCTTCATACGTCAGAATCAAAAACCTACTTGGTAGGCAAATTACCAGCTGAAAACCAAAACAAAAGAGAAACATAAATGAGGTTACGCTTAAAACAGACAAAATGTTACACCACTATCTGGGATATGTTTGGACTAAACAACAAACTTAAATTGCCTTAAAAAGCGACTAATATTTAGATCACGAATGTGCAAAAAGGTAAATTCTCACCTTACTGACTCTCCTTGTCGTCTTGATACTCCACCTTGAAGTAGCCGTGGCCATAACCCTTCTTGTCGTCGTAACCACTCTTGTTGTCATCGTAGCCATATTTGTTATCCTGACCATAACTCTTCGTCTCGTAGCTTACTTTCTTGTATTCGGCTTTACCATATTTACCATAACTATCTTTACCATAACTATCTTTGCCGTAACTATCTTTTCCATAACTATCTTTGCCATAACTATCTTGGTCATAACTATCTTTTGGATAACTATCTTTTACGTAACTTTTTTTCTCGTAGCCGTAGCTATGCTTGCCATAACTCTCTCCGCCGTAGCTCTTCTTGCCATAACTATCGCCACCATAACCGTAACCACCCTTTCCGTAACTACTTTCGCCGTAGCTGTCCTTGCCATAACTCTGACCGCCATAACTAGCCTTATCGTAGCTATCCTTGCCATAACTATCCTTATTGTAACCATATCTAGGGTAGCTGTCCTTGCCATAACCGTCATTACCGTGACCATATCTATCGTAGCTATCCTTGCCATAACTGTGACTATCGTAGCTATCCTTGCCATAGCTATCTTTGCCATAGCTATCCTTGCCATAGCTATCCTTGCCATAGCTATCCTTGCCATAACTATCCTTATCATAACTATATCTACCGTAGCTGGTCTTGTCATATGTTTCCCTGCCGTGGCTAGCCCCTGCGTATCCGTATCCGCCATAACTGCCTTTGCCATAGCTGTCCTTGCCGTAGCCATCTCTCCTATAACTCGGCTTCCCGTATCCACCGTATCCGGGAGCAGCGCCATAACTTGGCTTCGCGTTTCCGTAACCGTGGTACAATGTGTAACCAAAGTCGACCAGGTTCACCTCGCAGAAGTCTCTCGTACTGTACACGTTGCCAGCCTTATAGTCGTTGTAAGCCGAGTTTCTGGATCCAGGGGCACATGGCTGGACGTACGAGTTGCCATTTGAACAAATGACGAAACTCGACCCGTCGTTGAAGTACAACCCGTCGGCTCCACATGCACCTGTTAAGACAGGAATATTATTATATCTCCCTAAAAGTTTGGCTAGATGCTTCTGAAAGTGTACATACGGGATAACATTTCTTCTGTTTAGCTCATTTGAAACGGGGCTGAAATAGGCAGGAATTTCGCCTTTTGATGGAATGGTGTTTTCAAAATTTCGAAATAACATACTTCTTGGAAGGATAGCAAAGATTAATAATTATTCTGTGTGTAGATCTATAATTGGATTTTATGCAAGACAGAACAGACACAACGAATTCATATTTTCGTTACGTACTAATTAAGAATGAAGAAGAATTGGCTAAACAATTCCTACCTGAGTAAAGCCCCTGATACACTTGCTTAGTGTACACCTTGTAGTCCTTTTCGGCGTAGCCATACGTGGCACCTTGAACCGCCGATGGGCTGACAACGGAGGCAATGCAAACCGAAACTAAGAACAGCCAACACATTTTGATGGACCACTGCGTTGTCTCTATCAACAAGCCAGAGGTCTACTTGGAGTACTGAGGTCGAACAACGTCCGCATTCCTTATATAGCCACCCATCGACAATAGAAATGTACGCGCTCGCTATCGTACACGACCAATCATTCACGATTGACCGACAAAGGAAAGGTCAACTCCTGATTGGCCGGCAAGGTAGTTAGCGAGCTACGAACGTTGGACATTCTAAAAAGAGTCATTAATTTTCCAGCGCTGACAGTGTGGTCATAACCGCATTTTATGGCTTTTTACGCGAACTTCCCTACCCAGTCACGATGCATTGTCCCGTCAACGAGGAGGACCTCGCTGTTTTATGGTGAAGGAATTGCTGCATCCAAGTGAACCATTATCCGCCATTCAACTGCCAGCAGTTTGTGCTTTAATGCCGTGGGACATCGCGGGAGATGAGACGAATAGCGCGTTCTCGACTGCCATTTTTGTCATAGTTGGAACAATGCTCATGTTAATCACCAGCCCGTCGTACCATAATCAATCATGCAAAAACTTAAACCATTTACGTTCAGTTCACAACTGAACTGTGTTAACTACACACGGAACTAAGCACTTTGTTGATTTCCGGCAGGCCTTGTTTTAGCTAGTTAATTTTTTTATAATTAGTTTAGTACTAAGTATGGCCAAATCGTTATGATAGGTAATAATAACCATGAAAAATAATGAACATTATCTTTAAGACTGTTTATTTAAACGTGTTATCCATTCAATGCTGAATAAATTGAATTGAACTGAAATGCCATAAACAGCCTGTTAATACCACATGCCTGATTTTTACTGTTTCTATTGAGAATTGTTTTTACACTGGCCATCATCAATAACTAGAACAAAACTATAAGGTCAAGGTCATTAACAATGTTTATGTTAACATATTATTCGCATAATATAGACTTTTTTTCTGATTTCGTCTTAAATCAATTATTCATTTCCTGTTATATAACGGCTGCTGACTGTGTATGGCTAATTTTGCAGCATTTTAAATGCCGATTGTTAAATGTGACTGGACATATACGACTTCTATATGATGACGCCAGATGGTCGCCGCTGACAACTGAACCAAAAAGCATATATCATTATAATGTTTTATTGCTATTCGTTCACCGTGTTATACATATAGAAGTTATTCGCGTGCGATATTGCTGAAGGGGGTTCACTTCGGCGCCGATGTTTTATCACAGCTGCAATCGCTAAATACAATAACCAAATATTTGTTTGCAAACAAAAGAAATTGTTAATTAGGCACATTAATGAAAATTGCTCTCGAGTCTATTGGGTTCAGCAGGCGACAATAATTATGTAGACAATTTTGAGGTGAGAGTTGGTTGACGTTAGTGCGCGGGTGCTAATTTAACTTGTGTTCGGCGGGGAACACCAATCTGTAGTGTCACTTTAATCAAAATAATATCTAATAAACAACGAACCATATATATATATATATATATATATATATATATACATATATATATATATATATATATATATATATATATATATGTGCGTGCTGTGTGTGCGCGTGCGTGCGTGAGTGTGTGCGTGTGTGTGCGCTCACGAGTGTATGTATTTATCTGTTTGTTTGTTTGTGGGTTTGTATATATATATATATATATATATATATATATATATTATATGCCCTGATGGCGCAGTTAGTTAGAGCGTATGACTCGTAGCCGAAGGGTCGGAGGTTCAAGGCCCCGGGAGCTGCAATGCTGTCATGGGGCGACTGGTTCACTTATCCTTAAAAATGAGAACCTGATAGGAGTTGAGATGAGTCTGGGCGGAAACAGGTCTGAGTCAGGGATAATAATAATATACAGCGCCTCAAGACAGGGTTACCTGGTTCTGGCGCTATATAAACATGCATTATTAAAATTAAATTATATATATATATATATATATATATATATATATATATATATATATAATCGTTACCAAATTACATATAATCAGATTTGCTATGAACTGTAATAATCTCCAGAAAAACTGACCCTTGCTATATCCGTTTCCTGTACATCACTATTTATCGCCGCGTCTTAGGCAAATAGCAACTGCCTTTAGTTTTACTAGACAACAACTAAAATATGACGAAACATTGATAGATACTTTTAAAATTCGGTTCTTATCACGAAGGTGGGCGAAAAATATCAAGTACGGATATTAATAATCAGATATTAATTGCGTGTTGTTTTAAAATATTTGGAGTTTGTTTGCCTGTGTGCAATCTACATTGTATTTGAAAATAGATTTTCTTCGTTTAAGGAAACAGCATAAATTAATCTGGAAAAAAAACTATTGCAATTTGGTCTAGCAGCACATTTTATGCCCATCGTTTTATGTACTCCTCTATACGCAAATAACTGATGGAAATACATAATTGTAACCTTACTGTTAAAGCTAGTTAATAAACCATTTTATGTTGTACTGACTTTAAAAGGAATGAGGAATATAAAGTATATATTTTTAATGGCTGTCATATAAACGTTGGGTGGATGAAAATACATTTTGTTGGAATCATCAGCTTCGCAAGATGTTTTCTAGGATTTAAAAAAATCTTTGACATGTTATATATTAGATAAAATTGTTTCAAAGAAGTTAGAACACAAATTGGATTGATTATGAGCACATACATAATGTGCGCTGACCGCAAGCACACACTCACAAACACACACACACACACACCTCTTAATTTATTATTATCATCGACAGTGCCCCTCTGACGAGTGACAGTTTCAACAAGAAAAGCTCGATTACACTGACCTATATGGAACATTTTACTGGCTCTCAGGTGAATGACGAACTGACCGGAAATGATCCTAACTTTTCTCGAAATTTGAATTCCAATTAGTGCAAATAAATGCAAGTTTTGATGTACACTGGATTAATTCATCTATCATCAAATGATAAGATATGTAACTTAATAAAATAATAGAAATATCTCAGACAAACTGACAGGCGACGTTTTATTCTACTTCTTTTATTATCGCTTCTATTAATAACACAAATACATGCACGAACACAAATACATGCCATTAATAGAAATATATTTCGATTAATATATTTTATTTACTATCTAAAATGTTGGAATTCGGTTCATCAAACTAAAATGTCGGTGGCGAACGGATTATGTTCCTTTGTTAGGAAAGGGATTTATTTTTTGTTCGTAACCTGATAAAGGTTCAATCAGTAAGTAGGTTGAGACAATCAGGTTAAAAAATTAAAATAGTTCCAAGCAGTAAAAACAGTTCTTTCCCTATAGAAAGATGTAATGACCAAATAATAAAATGTCTGAGAATAGTGGAATTATTCTAATATATAGCTGAACGAAGGATAGTGCTTGCGTGTAAAATAAAAGTACCCTATACATGAAGGTGTATATACAACTGCACGCACGCACGCACGCACGCACGCACTCACATGCGCAAGCACACACGCACAGATCACGCACATGTATTCACATGCACACGCACATACGCACAAGCGCGCGCCTACATACAAACATACGCATATATATATATATATATATATATATACGTAGTGTGTGTTTGTGTGTGTGCGCGTGCGTGCGTGCACTTATGTAATGATGATGATGACGATTGTTGTTTTACGGCTACCTTGTGAAACACCCTTCAGATATGCCCACGCCCAGATTCGAACACGGGTGGTACACTACCGTTAGACCACGTAGGCGCCCCCGTTTGTGTGTGTGTATGTGTGTGTTCTCTCTCTCTCTCTCTCTCTCTCTCTCTCTCTCTCTCTTCTGTGTGTGGGGGGGTGCGTGTGTGTGTGTGTGTGTGATTTGTTCATCTAGGGAGTGACTCTGTAGCCATATGTCTCCGGTATAACTAGCGTTGAGGCTAAAAACAACAACATCGACACATATAGTTGATCAATTATATAATATATCATAACGAGAATATAAAGCGCAGACAAAAAAGAATAAGATAAATTTATTAACATATATTGTTCATACATTTAGATATACATGTATATTTGTAAACACATAATGAAGTTCAGATTATTGCAACATACAGTGGACGTTTATTCAAGTACCATAGTATTATTTGATAAAATTTAATCTGCGTTAACCTATAACATTTAATGTACCTTGTTAGTGTTTTATTTATTATATTTACTTCAGAAATGTCATATATATAAATATTTAGCAAAATACTATTTAACAATACAATTATATTCCATTATACAATTACCATATAAAACAAAAATATTCAAAGGTTTCTTCTTTCGAATATTTTTGGTTCTATTTCATGCAAACGAATCTGACAATTTAATAAACTTTATACGGCAAAATATAGTTTGAATGGAATCAAATTTTCGTGAAAAATTTTTTTAGTATTTAATTATATATATATATATATATATATAATATAAAAAAATATATATTTCGTATAAATATACTTCAAAGTAGCCGGAATTGAAACTAATTTGATTGTAAACGCAAATATAATATGCTAGCCAATAATACACATGTACGCCATACTTTATTAGGATTAACAATAGTGGCCCATCTAGCGAGTAACAAGCTCTGCCAGATTACTTCAATTACACCAATTACACGTTCGACCCCGATCCTGACAGAATATTTAAAATTTTTCTTTTTAAATTTTAAATTTTTGTTGTTAATTTCCAGCAAACAATATAGCCAAATGAATTTTATTTTTAAAATCTAAATTTCGAATTTTGTACTCCCCAAAATCAAGAAAAATCTAAAATTTTCGATTAATTTTTTCAAAAAGTTTTTAATGGTATTGAAAATTTTTGAATAATGATTATACCCAATACCATAAACCCAAACACGCATTCATTTGCATTCACGAGGCGCGAACACAAAATCCACAAACAATACGCGACTCACAATTTTTTTGCAAAACAAAATAAAGCTTATTTGCTCAGTAAAACAAAGTTCAATATTATAAGTTGAATCAGTTGATTATAAGCCGGCATGAAGCGAATATCGTCGACCCGTGATATAGACAGTATATATTTTAATTAGTATTTATTGCTTATTTATATTTCTGTTCGTCACCTATTTATTTACGCTTTAGCAAGGTTAGCTGAAGTATAGCCAAAGTCAGATATATCTATATCCTAATTCTAATATTTTGAATAGCTACTCCACAAAAGTACGAAGGAAAAGATGTAGATATTATTGTTTAAGGGTTTTGGCTTCAGCATTAAAATTATTAAAATATCTAAGAATAGTAGATTTATAATGCACCGGCTTGTACCTATACGTATTGCTTTGATGTGAATAAATATACCCTATATGTATACACGATCTAATCATGCCAACGAAAACCCAAGCACGCATGCGCGCTCATATGCATGTACACACGAGCGCGCGCACACACATATATATACACACAAACAAGTACGCGCACTCACAAATTTTTTATTATTTAAAAAGTAAATTATTTGCTTATCACTTTCTGGCACTACCACCAGCGCCCCTAGTGATTACAAACCAAGCCTGATTATGCAAGCGGTCAGAGTTCACCGCGCGCCAAGCACTGACCTACTTTTCGTCTTGTTTATGCCATGCATCCGCCATGTTGGATTTCTGGCGTGATGCTGTGCTATCCGTACTGCTGAATATATTAACTTGACGATAATATGTGGCACACTATTCAGTAAATATACCGAAAAGATGTATTTTAGCGTAAAGCTCAGGCATGGATATCCAGATACTTGACAAATTCGTGATCAATCACAGGAAAGCGTAGCAAAATCGACAAATGAAACGATAACGTTGTCGCTAACAGTAATTTCGTTAGTATTCGACAGCGAATGAGCGTTTCCAATACATTAGTTTTTGCTGATCTAATGTGATCTGAAATATAATACTGCAACAAGAGGGTTATATTGTGGTATTGGATCAGGTGACAACACTTCGCATGGTAGGCAAAATACTGAATTAAGTCGAAAACAATGATTAAGAATAGCATTCTTTGTTGTCGCAAACAGGGGAGGCGATCCTGCCATCTAGTGACTGTTTTCTGGCTATTAATTATGGCGGGAAATTTGAAAAAAACGAACACTGGTAAGAACTACTGCTTTTAATATAACTAATTTTACTACTACTATTACTACTACTACTACTCTGCTACTACTACTAGTACTACTATTAATAGTAATAATAAAAATGGTAATATTGTTATTTATAGCATCGGTAAGTAGTAGTAGTAGTAGTAGAATTAGTATTGCTTAAAAGCACCTGTACGTATATGTATTCGTGCACCAACAACAACCCCCCTCACACACGCGCCCTCTCAGTATATATATATATATATATATATATATATATATATATATATATAAATTTAAACGCATACATTAATACCGAAATATCAGTAAATAAATAAAGAAGATTTACGCAAGGATTTTTTTCTTGTGTTGAATTCATACTGATATATATGCAAACGTTAATTTTCTAGACATTGTCGACGTGTGTATGGCAGAAGAGTCACGAATGTCATGTGATCAGAATGAAATAATTATGATGACGTCAGCAGAATATGGCAGAATGGAGGTCGGTCGCTGTATACCAGAAGAAAACGATTTTATGGGATGTACAAACGACGTACTGCGGTTATTAGACGGATGGTGTTCTGGTCGTCGTGAGTGTAATATCAAAGTTCCTAATCCTGATTTGGAAAAGGAAAACGGGGAATGTTTGAAAGTACTAAGGTTGTACCTTCATGCAACATATACCTGTCTTAGAGGTTAGTAATGCTTATCTTGTGATGAATTTTTAAGCCAGTCGTTTTCCTTTTCTGTATCTAAATAAAATATGTTTATGGGGTATAGGGAGCTTAGAATTGTCAACATTTATGTAAACCTTTCTTGTGTAGTTTTAAAGAAATAAAATCTACAAATCTACATCTATAAGGTGGATTTGTTTTTTCGAGAACCATAAATATTAGATGTTTTCACATGAATTGAAATATTAATTTTCAGTTGATGCAAGGTGCCGATCAGATGTGCCAAATATACGGGATATAACTGAGGGGATGATCTCCAGTCAGGTGACGGATAATAAAGGTTGTGGTACATCCAGATCACCATGGATCATTTCAGCTGATCCTGGACAAACCATTCAACTGACACTTACCGATTTCTCGGCCAGTAAACACTCATCTAATCTGATCAGTTGTCCCATTGTTTACGGTTTTATCCGGGAAAAGGCGATTGGTATTAATGATACAATATGTGGAGGAAAAGACCGCGAGATGGCGCTCTACACTTCTAAGACAAACGAAGTTATAGTACAGATTCTGGCAAGAAATAAACGAAACAATGGACAGTTTTTAATCAAATATCAAGGTTGGATCATCTTCTACTACAGAAAATCAAAATAAACAGCAACAACATGTTTTGACATTAAATAGATATTATATATAATATTTTATCATAACAGTAACAGGTTGTCCAGAACTTTCGCGTCCATCTCACGCATGGTACAAACGAGAAGGGAACGAGGCTGTAATTGGCTGCGAATCTAATGACAAAGAATGGCATCTGACCTGCAACGGAAATAAGTGGATTGGCGAAGTTGGAAACTGTTCAGAACCTGGTAAGCTATAGCAAATTTGATAACTAGTCTAAAGTTGAGAAATCACAATTTAAACTGGAAAGTTTACATTAACAATTATTTTCCATTTCTTACTAGTTTTAGGGAAGATTCCAGAGACACCGAAGTATGACACTGTACATTTCTCTTCGAGTAAGTTAGTCTCTCTTTCTTCAATTATAAATGTGTGTGCTTGCATTTGTTGAAATATATCATCTCTCTCTCTCTCTCTCTCTCTCTCTCTCTGTGTGTGTTTTTGTGTGTGTGTGTTGTCAAATAGACGTTTCTCCTCAAGTATGTGTTCCTCTATATTTGTAGCTGTTATCATGACAGCAGTTGCAGCTTCTGCCCTCGTTTTGACAGTGGTTGCCATAGTGATTGGGGTCGTCTATATAAAGAAATATAGGTGAGTTTCTAATAGAATGTAATGTCTGTATATGTTTAATTTATGAAATATATATTTTACAATTATTTTCTCTATATACACTAAATTATGCTTTAAGAATGAACGACGTATAAATTCTAACGAACTCTTCATTTTAGAATTCGTCAAGAAACAAAGTTCCTCACCAAGACCTACTCCACAATTGAAAAGAATGTTGGAGACTATTACCCGCCTAACGCCATCGACCAATCAGGAGGCAGTAACCTGATGATGTCATATCCTGAACAATGCACATGCGCCACTCTACAAATGCGTAATCATGGCGGAGACACTACAATGGCCGCTTCTTCATTGGAAAGACAAAGCTTGTATAGTTCTATCAAGTCATCATAATCTGATGAATAAATTTCTTTTAAAGATAAATAATAGTTATCGTTTAAATCTCTTATATGCTTTTACAGACATACTAAGGGTGCTTTTTTAAATATAGATTATTATTATTATTATCATTAAACAATTTGGAAGTAATATTATAATAACCGATTGTAGAAAATCAAGTTGTGTTGCTGTTGTTATTGTTGTTTGTTTGTTTTTGTAGTCTGTTGTGCTCGGGTGTCTTTGAAATATTTACATTAAAATTGATTTGCTTATTCCATTGCTGTGTCTAACGCCGGAGATTGTTAGATTACCAGTAGCGTTAATTGTCTGGCTGTAATGATATGCTTAAAGTACAGTCTGTATGACGAAGGTCTATTTGTCCAATGCAGTGTTAAATGTTTATAGATTAAATGTATGAAAATATCATAGTTTCATTGAAGCTTTGCCAGTATGCAGAGGTCGCATAATGTTAAGTACATCCATGAATAGCGCATGTTTTCTTCGAGAACGTTTGTGTTACTTGCAGGAAACCTAAATAGGTGACTTCAGAGACGTCAATTCATCTTTTGCACTATAAAATAATACAATTGTCAACAGCATATTGCTTTATTAAAATGCTAAGAAAGTTCCCATCTGAAGGATATGGGATTCTAAATATGTTCGTACTTATTAAGATGTATTCACTGAAGTGAACCTAAAACACTATGACTCACAGAAACAATGAGATAAACATTAGAATTATTAATCAGCAGAAGAGAAAAGGAAGAAGAGATAAAATTGTAATTGAGGATGAGATGAGAATAATGACTGAATAAGTGAGCGAATCGGTCGGTTCGTTTTTGCCTTGGTACTGATCTGACCTACGATATATATATATATATATATATATATATATAAACCAAAGAGTGTACTTCCATGTGAAGTGAAATTATAGGGTTTGTAAAAAACATTTTGATTACGTCGTATTTAATCCCATGACACAGGTATCTGCAAAGTAACATTACTAAATGTGCTACAAAATCGCCTTTCGTTGAAGAAAATAACAAACAGTAAATCTTATTAATGTGTGATATCTAGGCTATTTCATCAACTAGTCAACAACAATAATAACTGAAGACATTATATACTCTGGTCTATTTGTTCTTATCTCAGGTCATATATGCTTCGATGTTTTGAAATTTAAGTATCACAGCCTACGATATTGTTCGCATCACTTATGTGCACGCGTATTTCTGGTTTGACTTAGCACTATATAAAGTTTCATAATAATGATAATA
The DNA here is from genome assembly GCA_025642065.1 of Paralvinella palmiformis. Lineage (NCBI taxonomy): Eukaryota > Metazoa > Annelida > Polychaeta > Terebellida > Alvinellidae > Paralvinella > Paralvinella palmiformis. The sequence continues at coordinate 265,033 of JAODUP010000839.1, forward strand.
ATTAACATTTGACACACTTCACTGAATTAGTGATCAATTACTTCAAAGCGCATCATTTTCCTTTTAGTTAGTTTGAATGTGCTTATCATTAATTGTAAATGTTATTTATTGTTGTGCAGTTATGAAAAGTAAGATTTCGATATATAAGTGTGTGCCCCCCTCTCTCTCTCTCTCTCTCTATATATATATATATATATATATATATATATATATATGGGGTGCGCGTGTGTGTTTGGGTGCATGTATGTGTGCATGGGTGCGTGCGTGCGTGATATCTATAACACTTAAGTATTTTAGTTCATTGGAAATTGGATAAGAACATATGTAAAATTGTGATATAATCAACTTCTGCTAAATAACTAACATTCTGGCTTAACTGTGAGATAAAGGCCAACTAAAGTTAGTTACATCCGGTATATGCGGGTAAATGAAAAGAAATGTCTTCTTCATTTCTTAGTAACGCGTTCATTCAGTGGCGCCTCTAGTGGCTCAGAATAACACTACAAAGGTAAAGGTCACTACACATGTCGACATTGACCTATTTATTTTTATTTATGCTGCACGCCATGTTGGATTACTGGTGATGATGGTAGCTTGTAGCTACTAAACAGCTCTGGAAATTTTTCGAACTTTCATGAATTTCGAGGCTGATTAGCCCATCCCTGGTAATGTACAGTAGCACAGTGGTTCTGTTGCCACCTACAGCTCTTTTCGTGGGGACATATTCCTTCCTGTTTTCACTATTAGCTGAAAGATAGTTTCGTAGCACAGTATGCGCCATTAGCATAATGTGATGCCTGATCATCACACATACGAACATTTCATTACATGTTGAAGCACAGCTTATGGACAACAATTTACGGAGTAAACAAAACAGAAAGGATCCCCCATTACATTTTAAGGATTAAATATTGGTTACGGATTATTTCTGTGTCAATAATGAACTGTAAAGCTCTGAAGTGAAGCGACTAACAATGTCTCGGACGCCATTGTTCCCCCTTCTTCAAGTCGTGCTGGCTGTTTTGGCGGGAAAGTTTAAAAACGTCTATTCTGGTAAGTGCTATTTAATGTATTTATTGGCTCAATATGGGTATATGAGGATATCAGTCTTTTTAATAAACCTTTTGCATTTTTCAGGATTAGACGTGTTCTAATTAACTTAAAAATAAAATATAATAATATGCACATACAACTGCTTTACAGGTAATTAGGTATCGCAGCGGATGAAGTATTACCAATACTTCAGGTGTGGGTTCGAATCTGGTTAATGCTTATTTTTTAGAATTCCGATGCAATTACCTCTTGGTGACATGTCCTTGGTGTGAATAGCGTCAAAGCTAAACAAATTACTCATTCACTCATAAGTACACTATAGAAAATGAGCATCACCAGTTATTTTGTGCGTTTATTTCCTTCGATCTCAGAAACTGATTAGTGCTTGTTAATAATATTAAAGCATCTGCTCTCTTTTTAGAACTATTTAGTTTCGCATATTTGTTGCCTAAATTCCGCCTCAATATGTATAAATCAAGTTGTTAATGTAATTAATAGAAATCAATTATATTATATTTAATCTAAGGATTTTCTATTAGTTATATTGTATTAAGTTATTTTCGGTGATTTATTCTAATGATCACATGTATCTTGATGTGACCTATTTCAGAATTGAGAAATGTATGTCACCTGGAAGAATTACAGATTTCTTGTGATCCAACTGAAATGATCGTTATTGAGTCAGCCTATTTTGGTAGAATGACTCAAGGACGATGCATCGTGGAAGAGGATTTCATTGGCTGTCAAAATGATGTGTTATCATTACTAGATATATGGTGTTCGGGCAAACATCGATGTAATGTTTTGGTACCAAATGATGATTTGGAAGACGCCAATTCTAACTGTAAACGATATCTCATCAAATACCTTACCGTAGAGTACAGGTGCCAAATAGGTGAATAGGAGTAAAAATAATTTCCCTTGAAAACGTTTAATTTATTATAACTGAAATAATTAATTCAAGCCATAAAGCTGATCATAATATTTCACTATTCACTAATACCAATATTAGTGTTATCAAAACTAGAATTGCTGTTACTAAGACTATTACTACCGTTCTAATATTTGCCTAACTTACTGTGGATGACATTATTTCTTGTATACACATCATCGTCTTAATATATTTGTTTTAACACGATTACAGTAAATACAGTTTGCAGTTCGTCGAGTCCAACCATTTTAGCCTCACCTGAAGGATATATATCCAGTCTCCTCACTGACAGCAAGGGATGTGGATCGAATAGATCTCCCTGGATTATCTCAGCTAGTCAAGGGCAAATAATCCAACTGGATCTCCTTGACTTTTCTCCAGCCTCGCAATCATCCAATCTGGTCACGTGTCCGATATCATACGGGTTGATCCGAGAACGAGCTCTTGGCATCAAGCAGTCTTTCTGCGGTCGACGTGGTCGTGAAATCACGATATATACATCGAAAACAAGTTCTGTTGAAATATACATCTTATCCCAGAAAGAACGCCGTGGTGACAATTTCATTATATATTTTAAGGGTATGTTAAAAGTGAATAAAAGAAATACAATAGTTTTCGGCTCATGAATAAAGAATCGCACTCAGTTACTGTTATTGTTCTCCTTGCAGTGACTGGGTGTTCCGAGATACCCAGACCACCGAATGCTTGGTACAAACGCGAGGGACATCAGGCTGTGATTGGATGCGAAACAAGTAATCGGGAATGGAAGCTGACCTGTATCAAAGACAATTGGATCGGAGAAGTCGGAAATTGTTCTGAACGGGGTATTTGTTCAGAATTCATGCTTCACTAAGGGTATAACTGATTTGTGAGGGAGAAAAAAAGCATTCTGCTCGTCGCTTGGTGCAGATTCTTGTGTATGATATTCCCGTGTCCTTTTCTCTTTTTAAATAGTTGTGCTAGTTGCAACAGATGGCGAAAAGATTCCTAACGTCGGAGTGCATTCAGGCAAGTGTAGAACAATTATATAAAAAGCTGTAATTAGAGATTAATTTTTTTCCGACGCCACATTGTGTATAGAACCTAATATATATCCATCAACATGTTGACATTAGAAGCACTAAAATGTTACAAAAAACTGTCATTGCATGTCTTCTTCAATAGCCATAAACATTATATAATATATATATATATATATACGGATGATATGGAATATATATTATTACGATAGCGGACTAATTCACGAGAGAATAGATATATTTCGGAACTATGATATTATTGCGCACTTAATTTTTCAGAAAATCAATATATTTCTCTTATTTCTAGTGGTAGTGATGACAGGAATTGCTGGCGCTGCTGTAGTGTTATGTGTGATTGCCATAGTAATTGGAACTGTTTATATTAAAAAATACAGGTATCATATTTAACATATTTACGTCAGTAATTTTGAATAATATATATATATATATATATATGTGTTGTGTGTGTGTGTGTGTGTGTGTGTGTGTGTGTGTGTGTTTAAAATACGATAAATACCTTTATCTGGAGAACTTTCTTTTACATTAAGAATGCACCAGGAAACCAAACATTTATTGAAGAACTATTCTACACTGGAGAAAAATACATTAGCTTATTATAGACCACAGACTCTCGACCCTTCAATGCACTCCGACATCGCGTGGGATAACACACTTCCACTTGAGTCAAGAGAACAATGTACGTGTTCTACGTTACCTATTTCTGAGGCGAAAACTATACCTGTTGGAGGATCATCCCTTGAGAGACAAAGCCTATATAGTTCAATAAAATATACATGAACTATGAGGACAACAGTCTATCAAAATATATAATACGTATTGATGAATGTGACATTCATGACTGCTAAATGTACTAAAAATATTAAATTCCGTAAGATTCAGCTGTTACTAACTTGTGCATATTACATATACTTATGAATTACTTGCACTGAAGATTGTTCTGGTTGTGTATACACTTTAAAGTATTCTATATACGGTCTTCATAATTAACAGTCTGTGGTTATATTATATATATATATATATATATATATATATATATATATATATATTTTGTTGTGTGTGTGTGTGTGTGTGTGTGTGTGTGTGTGTGTGTGTGTGTGTGTGTGTGTGTGTGTGTGTGTGTGTGTGGTTTTAGTGTGTAAAATAAGGCACAGGCACAGAGAATCTCGAATAATTAAACTTGGACGTTTCTTCAGGACAACCAATATGATATTTATCTTGCTGAGACATATGTAATTTACCAGTTACTATCACTAGTAAAATATATATATATATTATATATATATATATCTTGTGTGTGTGTGTGTGTGTGTGTGTGTGTGTGTGTGTATTTACTGTATTTTATATATACTGGGTATATATATATATATATATATATATATATATATATATATATATATTACTTGTAGATACGTAATATTATCTTCAGAACAACAAATATGATCATAATAAATCCATCGTTGACCATACTTTAGGGTAAGACATAAATCTGATATTGTACCAGTTTACAAATATAAGAACATCCCTCAAAGATACAAGAAGCATTTGATATATATCGCATACTTATGAGATACCATTAGTATAGATTATTCTCTCAAATGAATTAATATGATCATAACAAATATGATTGGATTATATGATAATTGGTTGTTATGTACGATGTGTGTATGTATGTGTGTTTGTGTGTGTGTGTTGTGTGTGTGTTTGTGAAGATGTCAAATTCAGTATTATTTACTTTATGCTCTTTTAAAAAAAATGTATTCATTATAAACAGCGTCTATTTTAAAAGTCAAAGCATATAATCATATTTAAGTGAGGATTTAAAAAATTCCCTTTATGTAGAATGCATTTTGATTAACTCGCCTTTAATAAAACCCACCAACAGACAAAACGAAAGTATACAAGTATCATTGTAATATAATAAATTATTGCAATGTCATACCAAAT